>JAANSK020252451.1:0-13124 GCA_011763485.2 Isoetes engelmannii
CCATCATCGTTGTATGATTTACTATTTACACTCATTGCAGCATTAATCTGAATCTCCAAACTACGATCATACCTACATTCACAAAATTCACCAGATCAGAAATTCAGCAATATCAGAAATTAAAAAATTCACAAAATCAGAAATTTACTTTTGATATGCCTCCGTTGTACGATGGCCCGTACACTACTTTCCAATATGTGCCGGTACCAAGCACAATGACATTCGAGTGACAGCAGAAACACGACCACTCTTGTTACAAATATCCAAATTTAATACTTCCCCCATATTACGGATCCACTTCGAAACATTATTTGGTCCAACCTTACTTTTCTGATACCAGACCTACAAGAAAACAAGCAAAAACTATTAGTAACTAAAAAATAAAGAAAGAAACCCTCAAATATAAATTAAAATACGTACCTGACCCCTATAATTGGCAATTGGTTGCAGAAACAAATTACGAGGATCTGAACTATCCTTCGGTGGAACATGTCGAAGATACTTCTTATATGTGAGCACGAAATCCTCCTCATAACTCCAAATTGGAGGCCTGAAATGGCTTTCATCGAACCTATTCACAGTAGTACCATATGTTTTGCTTGTTCGTTCATTATAAAGAACAAATTCTGTGCTGCCATCATTCTCCAAACTCAGATCAATGTCCATTACGTCACACAACTCCTTGGCGCCTCTAATTGCAAATCTAGTAACTAGATAGAAGCAAAGTCTTTTTTGCAGGCCTTTTGGTGTATTGATCTGATAATCTATATCAGCAAGCAAATCTAGCTCTGAATTATAAGATATAACTTGAGCTTTCTTTTTCTTAAGGCCAATACCCGCCTTTCTAGCCATATCAGCAGCAGCTACAAATGCTAGCCTAGCCTTAGCAAACAAATCATCTCGTAAAATATTAAATCTAACTTCCCTTTCCCCGGTCGTATTAATTCTAGATTCCTGTTTCTTCCTCACAATTCTTCCAATGGCTTGCAGCAAACAATTCAAGCTGCAAGGTTAAAAAAAAAAGAAATTAGGCAAACCATAAACCCTTGGAAACTTGAAAACAAAAAAACAAAAACTTCGAAACTTGAAAACACAAACTAGGGAACTTGCAAACTTGAAACTATAAACTTCGAAAACTTGAAAACAGAAATAAAAATCAGAATTGAAATACCTGCCACCAGGGTACATCTGGCCATTTTGTTTCCTCGCTTGCAAAAGAAATTCCACCAACATTTCATTGAGTGTAATAAAGGCAAATCTTCGATAGGAACAAAAACATCGTATTTTCTGAATCTCCTCCAATTGTCAAACTTTTTTCTTGCCCAATTAGTCTGTTTTAAAGATCTGTCCTTCCCACCATTTTGAATATCTGCAAGGGTTTTCTCATCTATATTGGCAAATTCTTTATTTGAAACAGAGTTATCATCATCGAGAAAAGGTTCTTTGAACCAAGCTTCATTTTCTATTCCACGCAACAGATTTTCCACATCAAGAGGATTTGTAGCTTCACAAAGCTTGTCTGCCACAATTGATTCGTCCTCTAGAGGATTATCATCCTTGAGAACATCATCATCAAGGTTTAAAAAAAATGATGGTCTGCTGCTACTCAAACCTATATCAGAAACCTCTGTTCTTACAATCAAATAAAAGTACAAGATAGATAGCAGAAACCTTGCATCATCCATAGTGCAGAGCTTCTGCACAAGAATATAACTACCTTAAAAACAGAAAAAGAAAGCTTAACCTTAAAAAGAAAGCTTCCTCTTAATCCTTGACAAACAGAAACCTTGAAAAGAAACATTCCCCTTAACACGTAAACCTTAAACAAAAACCTTCCCCTTAAAAATAAACCTTAAGTTTGTTAAGAAAACTTAAAAAAAGAAACGGCCTACATCTTGAAGTTACCAGCAACAACAAAGTAAACCACTGTCTCTTCAATCTTCTTGCAGACAAAAGTGTTAACCAACAGTAGAAACCGAATCTTGGAAAAAAAAGCAAAAGAAAGCTTGGTTAGTCGTCCTGGAGAGCACAACTAAGCAAAACAAAACTTGAAGGCAATGCCGACCTGTGCAAAACAATGATTGAAGAGAATACCGACTGCAGATAGGTACACAAGAGCTTGTTTCTGTTTCTTCCAGACAAAAGTTAACCAGCAGCAACCAAGCAAAACAGGTACACAAAGTTCTTGTTTCTGATTTCCTGCCTGAACACAATGCCGGCCTGCGCAAAAAATCCTTGACCAGAATGACGACTTGCAGATTTCCTCACCAAATTTTTTGTTTCTAATTTCCTCACCAAAACTCGCCGAATCTACCAAACAAGGATTAAAAAACATTAGCATTGTTGAATGGAAGCAAAGAAAACAAAGAATCTTCAAAAACAATACCTGAAAACCAAAAAGCCTCTAAAATCTACCAAGATCTGCAGAAAACAAGACAAGAATTAGTGTGCTTGTTCTTATCCACACAAGCAACGTGAATCTGCAAGAAAATCGTAGAGCGCCTCACCAACGGCCAAAATCGCCATCGCCAAAGTTGCAGACGCACGCCGGAACTTGGAGAAAAAAAAGAGACGTAGAAAAAATGAACAGCTGGCAAAAAGGAGGTAAACGTCTGCAAATTTCCACATGGACGAAATCCACTGGTCCACATGGCGCCGCTCGCGGCGGCGCCGCCTGCGGGTTTCCCGCCAGAAACCCTCACCTTCCAGAGGGTTTCCAGGCACATAGCACAGTTTAGAAAGAGCAGGAAGTTTTCCTGCTAGGAACCCTTGTAACCTACCGTCAAGCGTATGGACTTCAAATTTCACAGCACAGTTTAGAAAGAGCAGGAAATATTTTTGCTAAAAATGTCGATTTTTATTGATATTTTTAGTAGGATTCAAAAGGAAAGTATGTAGCTTAGAAAGAGCAACAAAATTTCCTGCTAAAAATATTGATTTTTCTTGTTATTTTCGGTAGGAATTAGAGGGGAAGTATGTAGCTGGTAGACTAGTTTAGATCTAGTAGGAAACTTGCGGATTATGCTCGATATTTTTCCCGAACCAAGATCCAAATATTCGAGCACATAAGTGTCCGGGAATTGTTGAAGCCTACTCAAAATCTCCTAATGTTCCTTTAAAATGGTCGGTAATTATGAGTTTTTTTTTTTTTTTTTTTTTGAAGAAAGGGAATTTTATATTAAACGAAATAACATAATAAAAAGTACAATGTTTCAAGCAAGAACAGAATTACTATAGGAGAATCTCAACTTCTTCATTCTGTTCTTGCCAAAACTTATAAGATGATGCTCTTATAGTTGCTAATCTTGAAGCTCATATCTAATCCGCATCAAAACCGAATCTAAATGATGATCCCAAGAAGCAACTTTATTAAGGAACACCTGAACAACAAAAACGAGGATACCAAAATATGTTTATGCAATGTTGAGGCAACCTTGCTTTGCAGTACAAGGCCCCTAACTCTGGACTGACCAGAAATCTTGAAAAACCAATAGCTCATTCATCTAGGATCCCATCCCTAGGTAGACTAAGACAAAGTAACATCCAACAACGTCGTATTATTGGGGAAGCCTCTATTACTTCAACAGATTTTGAGAACTTCTCAAGACTGCAGTTCTGATAAGGAGTCTTTAAAAAACCAAAGCCCATTCTCTGGGAGCTCATCCCTAGGTAGACCTAATGAATATAATCTCCACCAGTGCCGTGTTAATGGGGAATTCCTTACTCAACTCGAAATTGCAATTCCTGTTATTCCTCTGACAAAAGAACCTTCCTGACAATCAATTCTAGAAATTGAAGCTTCCTGCTAACAAGAAAGAGCGGAAAGGAAAGGCCAAAGACGAATTCTTCACAAAGAAACAGATTATGATTTCCCCTGCTGGAAAATAAAAGCAAAAGATCTCCTTTACCCAGTTTTGCAGCCTCCATTCTTCACCTTATAGGCCGGCCTCCACAAGGATCTACCATTTCGGCGTGTCTATTCAAGGACATAGTGTATAAACACTAAAGAATGGAACCTCGTTAGAGGATTATCTGCTGCCAAAACTGCCACCGAAAAGACGATATTTGCAGATGTCCATCAGATCTTTTCTTCTACTGCTTGTGTTGAATCCAGCCCCTGGTCCCGCTAGCTCCAAAGCACTAAAATCGCTTCCCATCTACCCGTTGTATAGACCTGCTGAAGAGAGGGCGGCCGCTGCCCTCAGCCGGCTAGAACAGTGCCAAGAACCATCGCTCATGTCGTAATTATGAGTTTTCAATAGGAAATTTATATCATCGTGCACGTTGGGTTGCCCTTCGGTGCACTGTGGATTATGTATACATATTTTTTATTTTCTAAAGTTGGCTTACCAAGACTCATATCCATCTTTTTTTTCTTTGGGTTTTTTTTATATTGAGAACGTCAGTCTATTCATCATAACATCATAAATATATTCTACTTCACTCTATTCTATATATCACATGGAAGCTAATGCACTATCTAAATGCGATCATTCTGATTCTATGCTAGGAGCTGCTTTGCATGTGATTATCCATTACATGGCAGGTTTAAGGTCTCATACTTGAACCCATGACCTAAGGCCAATGGAAAAAAAAAATGTTGTGTGGATGATTCGAACCTTGGGGTCTATGCCTGCCAAACCTCCACCCTTACCACCCTAATCGTGGCCCCCCCCAAACCCGGGATCTTTACCATTCTTTTTAACTCTTGTCTAGAGAGTTAGAAAAGCTTTCAGACATATTAGTCTATTGACTTAGCCTTGAGCCTATTTTATTGATAACCAATCCATATAATAGACCTGGCCAGAACAAACAAATTCTACTAGCATTAGGGCAGGCTTGGGGCAAAGGGTCGGGTAGGTGAGTGAAGGGATAGAAAGATTAAGAGCAGATGAACATAAATAGAAAAGATACTAGTAGATTTAAAGTTAGAATGCTCTGAAAGTTGCACTAGGAAGAAGAGACATGTAAGAGCACGAGACATTAAATAGGCTATGAATGTTATACACACACTAGTGAAAAGGAAACTATTTGAAAATTTCGTGTACACAAGCATGCATCCATGTGGTTAGAATAGGTTCATATGGCCTTATACAAAAAAAAAATGATCTAGAAATGGACTTATGCCCATAAATGTTGGGCACTCGCTACTAGTATGTGTCAAAAATATATGATTTATTGTCATTCTAACTAAATACTTCCTTTTGGAGGGCATTTTTGTAATATTATCATAATGTAAATTGTCACTTCTTATAGGCCTTAAAGGCATTTCATAAATTTAGAAGACAATGTGACAGTTTCTTGTTTTGCTTAGTTGAGTTGCTCGATGCCCATGTAGCCAGGATGGCAACAGGGGATGAGTTATAAGCCACCGGGCTGTTACATTGCACCGCGATGGCTGAAGGATACACGAGAATAGCTTTGATTGAAGTCATTGAACAGGATGCGACGTCGATGAGGCCGACTGAGGAGGCAAAAAAATTAGGAGGGGCTTCTGGCCAGATTATCCAATGGCGGAGGAATACTAGAAACTACAAGTTAGTCCTTCCACTCCATCTCTTATTATCATGTTATTGTCGTCTGGTTACTACATTGAGTAGAAGCTGTAGATGTGTTATATCATTGAATGGTTCCTGTAGTTCGCAAATGAGGCTTTGAATGTTATGCTTAAAAAATGAAACCCTTTGAAACCCAGATCGACTGCGTGTTTTTTTGTTTAACAAGTTTCTACTTCGAGAGCATTTCCACTAGAGCCATGCTGAGCAATAAAACAAGCAATGGAGTGGGTTTTCTCAGAGTTTTGTCTGATGCCAGTAGGAGGTCAGAATAGACGAGATTCTTGAGGTCGGGCATCGAGGATGTTTCCACCCATACTGGCCCCCAATACTCCTGATTCTTGGAGCGAGGGAATTCAGTCTGGCTGCGAGGGTTAGGGTGAGACTTTCGAATCGGGGTTCGAGGACACCTCCACACAGACTGGACCCCTGTACTCCTGATCATTGGAGCAAAGGAATTCAGTCTGGGTGGGTGCGTCCTCAACTCGCGAGTCAAGAGCAAGGCATAGTAAAGGATTGAAGGTTCTCGACTAGTGAGTCGAGAATATAGATGGCTATTGGGTTCTCGATTCGTGAGTCGACAACCCAGGAAGAGCTACACAACTAAGGCTTGTAGAGAAGGATTCTCGGCTGGCGAGTCGAGAATGCAACCCCCAAAATTGAGTCTGTAAACTCCTCCTCCATGGAGTGCAGGGATCCAGTTTGGCGGTAGCATTCTCGACTTGTGAGACGAGAATGGGGGGGCTACTCTACCAGGGCATGGAGAGCTGTTGGATTTCTTTCAGTAGCTAAGGTATTTGGGACGTACACTGCTCAATAAAGAAGGAAAAAACTGTGAAATACCCTTATGTTTTGCCAAAATTGTCCAAACGCCCCTCGTTTTAAGGGTATTTTTATGGAAATGACAACAACTTTTTTGCGATGATCCAAACGAAAATATATTCTGCAGATGCATTGTAGAGGAAGATGAGATCTTTCCATCAAAGTTAAGATCACTAGAATCGGAGTTCGAAGTTTTAAGTTATGGTCTTCTAAATCCCTTCTAAATTCTTACAAATTTTCTGTGTGTTAAAAATCACATAACTTATGATTTGGGACTCCAATTACAGTGATCTTAGGTTTGATGGAAAGATCTCATCTTCCTCTACAATGCATCTGAAGAACACATTCTTGTTTAGATCATTGTAGAAAGGTTGTGGTCAATTCCATAAAAATACCCCCTAAAACGAGGGGCGTTTGGACAATTTTAGCAAAACGTAAGGGTATTTCACAGTTTTTTCCAAATAAAGAATATGCAGAACCTACGGACTTGAGCCAATATCGAGTCGGGCATGGAAGACGCAAAACATTATTCTATAAAACGTATTGTTACTGTTTACTAGATAGTAACAATACCTTTTATTGTATAATGATATGCTTTCCACAGTATTGATGTGCATCATATCCTTTCAATTCCTCTTTGTGAACTCCTCTTTATCGAGTCGGGCATGGAGGATGCCTTCACAAACACTGGGGCCCCCCTCCTTCGAAGGCCAGAAATGAAGCAATTCAGAGTGTGTGGATGCGCCCTTGATACACGCACTGATAATGGCCTGAACCGTGTCATTGCCCCAATTCGTGCTTGAGTGGCTCGGTCGAGAATATGTACATCAAAGGTCTAGGTCGGGGCATTCCCATCCACGGACTCGAGTATGCGACCGCCCAAAAGGCGCCCCTACAATCCACAGTCTTGGAATGAAGGGATTCTTTTTGGGCGGTCGCATACTCGACTCACGAGTCGAGAATGCCGCCACAATTGAGGACTATAGGAAGTCAAGATGCCTAAGCGAGCCCGGGTGAGCCATTCTCGACTGCCAAGGGTATTCCCTATTGGGCATGGAGAAGACCTGGTGCAGGCTTTATTGACTCGCGAGTCCAAATTGCCTGAGGTAGTCCTGGATGGGGGGCATTCCCATCCCTAGAGTCGAGTATCTGAACCCTCCAAAAAGAGCCCCTACAATCCACAGTCCTAATAATAAAGGATTCTTTTTGGTCGGTCGCATACTCGACTCGCGAGTCGAGAATGCCGCCATGGTTTGCTAAGATTGGACTTGCCTAGGCTAGCCCGAGTGAGCAATTCTCGACTCGCAAGTCGAGAATATAAAGCAGAACCCCTATTGTGATGGAAAAAGCCTGGTCGAGGCATTCTCAACTCGTGAGGCATTCCCATCACTACAGTCGGGTACCCGACCTCCAGCTGCAGAAGATATCATTGCACAGGATACACAAGGAGATATTGAAGCTCATTGAAAACAGTGATAATGAAAATCTCATGGATCAAACACGTTAGATGAGATACTTGAGCTAAAGTGGAGGACATATTATAAGGGTGCATGGTTATTTTAGTGCCTTATATTTTTAGACAAAGGAGATATTTTTTTAATGGTTCAAAAGGGACCATTGAAAGTTACCTTATTTACTGATTAATAGGTCACGAGGCATTTACAAAGGAGGTAAGTTACTATTTGAAAATTCCTGGATATGGCTCGGTCGAATCAGAGATCAACGAGCTTACATAGAAGGAGACGGTCCAGGCAGATATGCCGGATCGCTGTAAATAAATCAAGTAGAACTGTACAGATTCATTTATTGTTTTGAAAATAGAAGAGCTTGCTCGAGATCGTGAGTTTCAGAAGAAAACTTTGGTAATGAATTAGGTTGCTACAGTGATTTGCTTATTGACCATTGTAAATTTGTGGTATACACATTAAGTTCGTTATTTTAAATATCCTTATAAGTTGAATGTGTATTGTTTGTGTCATTAAATCATTGTAAGTGAGGTGGATGTATACTGAAGATGATGATTGAAATCGATTGAGAAATAGATTGAGATACATTGGCATTGTTTGTCTAAGTTATTTTGTGTCCTTGTTATTTGAAATCAAATACATTCCAAAGGAATCTAACAGTGGTATCAGAGCTATTGCAGCAAGACAAACATGTCAACTAGGTTTGGAGCAGGGCTGTTGAATGCCATAGATGTTTTCAAAGGGGATTCTAGCTTCCAAGTTTGGAAAAGATTCAGCACGTACTTGAAGTAGAGGGCCTACGGGGCCTAATCGAAGGGAATGGCCAAAGGATTAATGGTGGCAGGTTTGCAACTATTGTTGCAGCAAATGAGGCAAACTCTTCTTCAACAGATGAGTGGTCTGCTCAAGCTCAAATCAGAGAAGCTGTGAGTTCGAGGTTGGTACTAGATGATGATGATACCAAAGTGAGAGAAGAAGGGGATCATCATAAGTAAGGTGAGTTCTAGTATTGTGTTGAGGCCAAGGTGGATGTCACCAAAGCAAATGTGGAACTATTTGCTGATGACTTATGAGGAGAAAACATCTTCTCAAATAGATGTTTTGGAGAATGAACTTAGGAGGCTGAGGCTTCATGAAAAGGATAATGTTGATGATTTTTTTCAACAATTTGATAACATAATTGTCGATTTGGAAGTAGCACGGGTTCCTTACACTCAGCAACAGCAGGTGTTGGCGATTTCCAGGGCAGTGGCGAGTCTTGGAACAATTGCCATATTCATAAGAACAATGGCCAAAAGCAGAACTGAAGCTGAGCGCATGCTTAAGACTGAAATTGAGCAGAATAGAGTCATGGAGGAAGAAGAAACAAGCCAGGTACAGCTTGCAAAGAAGAAAGGTAAAGAGGTGAGTAAACAAGGAAGTAAACTTGGTCCCTGTTTTACTTGCAATCAGTATGGTCATCTCAAAGTTGATTGTCCAAATCAAACGAAAGATATAAACTGTTATAACTGTGGAGATCGAGGCCATTATGCTAATACATGCTCTACACCTAAAGCCAATTCTGGTAGAGGAGGTAGAGGGGAAAGAGGCAACAACAGCAACCGAGAAAGAGGAAGGGGATGTGGCAGGAATCAAATGGTTGAGGCAAATGTAGCAGAAGAGGTGTTACTTGAAGAGGAGAATCCAACTGAAGAAGATGATGAGGTAAATGAGTTTAAGGCTTTTTCAGCTTGCAATAACAGGCCTAACAGTGATGATCTATTAATTTTAGATAGTGAAGCTGAGAAAACCATCACACGCTCAGCCAAAGTCTTGAAGAATTGCAAAGCAAGCTTTAATGGGCAGATTCAAGTAGGAAATGGAGACATGCAAAAAGTAGAGAATGTAGGAGTGTTGGAGCTTTTTGACTTAAATGGAAAAATAGTGAACTTGAAGAATGTATTGTGTGTACCTTCTTTAGTAAGGAATTTAATATCAATTTCCCAGCTTGTTGATATGGGTTTCAGAGTTGTTTTTGAGCAAGCTTATTGTAAAATTTATGAAGGAGACAAACTGAAATTTCTAGGAAGGAGAGTAGGCAATCTTTTTGGTTTAGATCCAAAATGTTTGGGAAGCATCAATTTGACAATGACTCCAAATTTGCAAACCTGGCATGAAAGATTAGCACATACCAATTTCAAAAACTCGGAATATATGTTAAAACAGGGATGGCTCGAATGCAAAGAGGAAGATGAGAAAAATCACATTTGTGAAGGATGCCTTTTGGGAAAACATGCAAGGCTGCCATTTACAAAAGGAATTCAAAGGAAATTTTGGAACTAATATACACTGATCTTTGTGGGCCATTTAATGTAACAGGAATTTCAGGGAAAAGGTACTTCATTACCTTTGTGGATGATTTCAGTAAGAAGACAAAAATCTATTGCCTAAGATACAAAGACCAAGCTTATGAGGCCTTCAAGGAATTTGTTGCTGAGGTCGAGTGTGCAACAGGAAGAAGACTAAAGTGTGTACGTTCAGATAGGAGAGATGAGTACCTGTCAAATAAGTTTAAGCTTTTTTGCATTAAGAGGGGTATTAGAAGGCAATATACATGCAGCTATACTCCACAACAAAATGGAACTGCAGAAAGAAAGAACAAAACAATTTTAAATGCAACGAGGTCTATGCTAAAACATGCTGGCTTACCCAATTTTCTGTGGGAGAGAGACAGCTAGAACTGCACTATTAATACAAAACAAATTACCAGCCAAAGGACTAGAAGGGAAGAGTCCAGATGAAGTATGGTATGGGAAACTGCCAAATCTTGAAGACTTTAGAGTCTATGGCTGTCTAGGATACACACATGTGCCTGAACAGTTGAGACAGAAACTTGATGATAGATCCACAGTTACATATCTTGTGGGATATGATGAACACTCTAAAGGCTATAGAATGTATAATCCTATAACAAGGAACATAATAGTTAGTAGAGATGTGACATTTGTGGAGAATGAACTATATAAGCCAAGATTCAGAATGGGAACTACTGAAAACAAAGAACAAGGAGAAGGTATATGTGAACAAACTAAACCTGATAGGGGGAACACAAAAGTTACAGACATGGAAGATGATATAAATGATTATGAGACTAGTGTACATGAAAGCATAATAGGAGGTGGGATAGAAGAACAGGCTGAATCCGAAAAGGAGCATGAATCAAGAAATATAGAGAGGTCTTATAGACCAGAAATTGAAAAGGAAAAGGGAAAGAGATTGACAGAGGCTGATAAACTCATAAAGGAAGGAAAAGTTGACACAAGAATGTATGGGAGAAGCGAGGATGGAAAAAGTATCAGGCTCAGAGTACATAATGAAATAGCAGATGCATTGATGGTTATGGAGAAAGGGGTACCAGAAACTTTTAGTGATGCTAGCTTTGGAGCAAATAAATGGAAATGGGCTATGGATGAGGAAATCAGATCATTTGAAAGAACAGGAACATACGAACTCATGGATCTTCCAAGGGGCAAACAAGCAGTTGAGAACAAATGGGTATATAAGCTAAAACAAAATGCAGATGGATCTCCTAAATATAAGGCCAGACTTGTAGCACAGGGTTATGCACAGAAAAGGGGAGTGGACTTTGATGAGACATACTCGCCTGTAGTGAAACTTTCCAGCATCAGAATGATAATAGCTTCGGCTAATAAACTAAATTTGGAGCTGCATCACATAGATGTTTGTACTTCTTTCCTAAATGATGATATAGATGAAGAAGTGTATATGAAGCAGGCCATGGAATATGAAAAGGGGAAGGCAAAAGTTTGGAAACTCAAGAAGGCGGTCTATGAGCTAAAGCAGGCTCCAAGGAAATGGTACAAGTGTATTGACACTTTTTTGAATGAGCAAGGTTTTGAGAAACTTAGAAATGATGGGAATGTGTACATATTAAGGAAAGAAGGTGGTTTTCGCATAATAGCAATCTATGTAGATGATTGTGTACTAGCTACTAGTAACACAAAAATACTAAAGCATTGCAAGGAATTGCTAAAGGCAAAATACAAGATGTCAGACTTAGGAGAATTATCCCATTTTTTGGGAATAGAAGTCTATAGAGACAGGGAGAACCAAACCATTATGCTGAAGCAAAGTAAATACATAAGTACAGTGCTGGAAAAGTTTAACATGGCAGATTGCAAAGCAATTAAGACACCAGCTGTAGTTGGAAGTAAGATATCAAAACATATGAGTCCAAGAACAGAAGATGAAAGGGAAAGAATGGCAAAAACTCCCTACAGGCAGCTAACTGGAAGTCTTTTATATTTAGCCAACAATACTCGGCCAGATGTAGCATATATAGTGAACATGTTGACTAGATACAATAATGATCCAGGTCCAGGTCATTGGGAAGCTGCAAAAAGAGTATTGAGATTCCTTAAAGGAACACAAGATAAGGGAATTGTCTATTGCACAAAAGATCTGGAATTGAAGGCCTTCAGTGATGCAGACTGGTGTGAAGACATAGATGAGAGAAAGTCAACATCTGGGTACATATTAATGCTGGGAGGTCCACCTGTAAGTTGGAGAAGCAAAAAACAGTCTTCAATAGCTTTGTCAACTGCTGAATCCGAATATGCAGCAACGACATTAGCTACTAAAGAAATAGTATGGATAAGGAGAGTTCTAAATGAACTTGGAGTCAAACAGGATGAAAGTACAAGCTTATTTTGTGACAATCAAAGTTGTATTGCCATAACCAAGAATCTAGTTATGCATGAGAGAACAAAGCATATTGAAATGGAGATGCACTATATCAGAGACATGGTGAAGAAAGGAGAAATTGAATTGAGGTTGTGAGATCTGAAAATCAAATGGCAGATATTATGACCAAAGCATTAAATAGTAGGAGGTTTCAAACTCTGTCAGATAATCTGAATATTAGAGAAACAATATGTAGCACAATAACAGGGGGTTCTAGGGGGATTTAATATGGATGTATAAATGACCATTGCTCGAAACCATATACCATAATTCTAAAATATATTAATGGGGTACTATAAAAAAAACATAGATTTAATAGAAAAAATAATCAAATTAGCTTGCTAGTTGTCTTGGTCAGAGGATTCTTATTAGAACGTTGAACTCTTTTGGTAGAGATTCGAGTCTCCGTATTTCAGATTTCAAAACCTTAGACGAACTCGTATTTCACATTTCAAAATCACAGGCGCCCCCAATCATAATTGACCATAATCGAAACGAGAGGCACCCAGAGGCACCAACATACGATCTGGGCCGTAGG
>JAANSK020252462.1:0-10363 GCA_011763485.2 Isoetes engelmannii
TTCGAAAAAAGGCCTACGTATAAAACGTTTCATACGTTTTTCGTATGATACGTATCATACTTCGACCCTATCCTTGCACGACACTGTAACATGGTTCAAGTGTCAGGATACACCGCTAGAAGCACTTGTTGACTGGTTAGGGTCACGTGAAACAGGGACATAAGCCATGACCAATTCGGTTAAAGATGAGGACATAGGAAAAAACAATGCTCAAGAGTCTCAATCGACTGCTGACACAAAGGAAAACTGACACACGAGGACCAAATCTGTGAACCAACATGTTGACCCTAGGGCACCTATGAAAAATTTACCACCATAGGACAGCCACATTAGAATGAAGTAGTTTATCCCAAGCCCAGCTCCACATTTGCTTCCAACGTTGCAGAAGGATCTGAAGATGTCTGTATGTTGAAGGTGACAGGATATCCACATCGACAAGCAACCAATAGACTAAGTTGACAAATCGTTGTTGCTGAACCTATTCATGAGAAATCCACATGCGCACATCTAGAGTCTGCTGGATAGCAGGAAGTGTAGCAGCTACTTTCAGCCATATAGCTTTGTCCCAATGCTGCAATACGAACTTCGACTGAAAGGCATCCCAAGTCAACAAACTACCATGCTGCAAGTGTCGCAGTTCCAGCAAGTCACCAACACCTCTAATTCAGTAGATGCATAGTAGCACATAGCGGGAGCTGATTGTCTAAGGGGATCCACCAACATGGGGCATTCAGCTGAGTACAAGCCACTGGGTTGATTTTGGAACGAGGTGTGAACTGTATCCCAAGAATCTAGCAAACCCTTCAAGGTGGGAGGGGGGGGGGAGGACATTGGAAAAGGGACATAGCTGGTAAAAGAGACTACAAGAGAGCAGAGATTTAATTGCAGCTTTGGAAAAAGGAAGATGATACGATTCAAGGATTTTAGCCTGCAAAACATCAAGTTAGTAGAAAAGAAAACAATATCGGATGCTCGATTTACCACCCAACCGGACCAACTAGAAAAGCTGTCATCAAACTTGCACTTTCTAGCCACCAACTACTGGTGTTACAGGAATTCCTCTTATTGATATGATCAAGCAAGAATATAAGGTAAGTACTACAATAGGTTTTGGAAACTGGAAGAGAAACATAGAAAGAGGCAGAACTAGTTGTGCAGTCAGCTTAAACCTCTATGCACCTTTCTGAGCATATCTCTCAGACCATAAGGAATCTACTAGCAAGTAAGAGCAATACGGAAACTAGACTTAAAGGGCTTTCCAGAAAGGTAAGGATCGTCCAATTCTAAGCTGTGGTCGCGGAGATCTCACTTCTCAAATTCGACCTTCTATTTATAGGTAACAACGCCCTTTTCTGTCTTTTACTTTTAGGTCAAGGTCTATTTTAACTTCTCCATAATAATATCAAGGTTTAAATGGATGGCTTTCTCACTTGATCATATCCAATAAAGATTGTTCCATGCAAGGCCACTCCCCCGAGCATCATATCAGAAGACAATGCTCCACTTCTTCTTGATCAAGCTCAATCCTAGAGAATCCACTCGAGTCAATAGAATCTTCCACATGAACTTAGAAATGAGCATATTACTTTGAATGTGAATGTTAATCATGTCGAATTCACCAGCAAATTTAGGCTCAACGCACTTGGACTATGCAAGCTTAACCACAACATGGACCTCTTATGGGTCTAAATAAAGTTCTACGTCTGTTGGAACTTGCACTAGGAGGCTAATAGAGCAGAGGCCATGTAGACATGGGTGTTGCTCAAAACATGCTTCGGCACAGTAATCCGTCTAGGCATTAGTAACCTAGTTGTATTCCACCAAAAAGGTGCCTTCGTAGCCCTTCAATGATAACATCCTGGATGCATCTGAGGTCGAAACATGAATGCCCACGGGAATACCTAAAATTTAGTGGCCATGAGGAAGCACCTTTTGAGGATAGGCACCAGCACATTTGGGAGTGACACCATCAACTGTCCATAAGGCAGAGCATTTTGACCAACCTACGAGAACTTCTGATGCGAGTGAAAAAGTATCACGAAGGAGCTTTGCATTTTGGAGATTGACATCATCGGCTACAAGGTATATGAAGGTGTCATTAGCATACTAATTACAAACTTCTTGGAAGCCATCTTCCATACACAAACCATGGAAAATTCCATCCTGGGTAGCCTTGGAGAATAATTGTGACAGGACCTCAGCTACAATAGCAAACAAAAGTGGAGTTAAGGGGCACCCCAGACGGACTCCTCTCCCAACAAGAAATATAGTGGAGTGTTCTCCTTGGAATAACATAATAGATCTAGCAGAGGTGCGGAGCTTCATAACACCCCGTGTGAACAACTCACCAAATCCTAAAGCCTCACCTTTCCAAAAATTGCTAATCTACATTATCACATGTTGTAAAGTCTAGTTTTAGATAGACAATGCGTTGGCACTTCGAGCGCGCCAAGTACATCCCCTCATATGGAGCAGCAACGTTATCTAGAATGCATCTTTCAGGCAGGAACCCTGATTGAGTGGAGGAAATAGACCCACCATAATGCTGCAAACCTTCTCTGCAGGAGCCTGCGCAAAATCTTATACATCGTAGAAAGAATTGTAATAGGACATTAGTCAGATAATGTTTTTGACTCCCTACACTTTGGAATGAGCGAGATACATCTAATATTCAAGATCTTATATAGGACTCTGAAAATCTTCAAAACTCACAAAAAGCATTATAAAAATCACCTCCCAACCAATTCCAATACTCTTGAAAAAATTCCACAAGGAAGCCATCTAAACCTGGAGATAGAATCATGAAAGGGTAGAAAAAAAAGGTGCCCTATTTCTACATTTTCTAAGGTCAAAATGTAAAGTATTTTAGAAGTTAGTTTTAACTTAATGTCATTAATATGGATGGGCAAGTTAATGCTTGAAAGGGGTAATGCAATATTTGAGTTTTATTTTTAAGACTAGAATTTTTTTCTCCTGCTCCATGACTAGAATCGTTTTTCTCCTGCTCCATTTCTCCTCCATCTTGGCCGGAGAAGAAACTCCTGCACATTGCACAACAGGGGAGAGTTGGCATCGAACACCGTTTTTTGAGCATTTTGTAGGCTTTTGGGTCGATTCTGATCTATCATCATGACTAAAGTAGAAAGGACATCTCCCTGAAAATCATCTCGGAATAATCAGCCTCAAAAACCCATTCAGAAATCTCCAAAGCCTGGAGCAAGGAAATTGAAGGTTGGGTCATCTCCACCTACTACAAAGAGGAAGATTTTGCAGCCAGAGTTTGACAAGGTAAATATCAAACAACTCAGAAGCAATAACTTTGATAATTTGTATTATGGCCTTCTTCAAGCTATGCAAGAAGTTTGGGGAACCGCCCCACTAGCCGTGAGGGGGTATGAAGAGAAGAGGTGAAGCTCATCTTGATGCAAGAGGTTTTCGCCCTATATGAGCAGGTTTTTATTAGGAAGGATGTTGCAAACCATCACATCCCCTGTTACTTTGTTGGGCCAAGGCTTTTCATTAGAAAGGAATCAAGATTGATTTGGAAGAGGTGAAGGAGAATGCTAATGTGCATACTCGAATAGTTTCAAAGGATTGTGAATTGACAAATGTGGTGACCATTAAATCATCTATTGTGAGAGCCTTAAAAATTCCAGCAGTTGAATCCAGCCAGCACATGTGCAAGCGGTGAAAGTGATGTGGAAAGAAGATCAAGCGAGTCTGCCTCGCTGGAAGAGAGGATGAAAGCTTTGGAAGAGAGGAGAAAGAAAATTGCATCTGAAATATGCAATTTGGACGATGAGCAAAGAGCATTGATAAGATTTGTTGACACCAAAGATGAACAAATAAAACAACAGGTGGAGAAAATGGCAGGATTAAGAGCTAGCGGGCAGCCGGATGACTTGCAAGTTGCCTTGGCTGCATACTTTAAAGGGGAGAAAAACAATTATATTGTGGAATGAGATGCTTTAAAGAAACCAATAGGTGACTTGTCAAGTGAATTCCAGCACCAAAGGATGCCATCTAAGAAAATTTCAAAAAAGTTGGAGTGAAATGAAAATAGCAAGAGCAAAATAAAGGCTATGATTGATCATATGGAGAAATGTGATGTATTTGCCTTTGCATACTAGTCCTGTGCTAGCATCTTCATCGAGGACATTCGAAACAGGTGTATTGAATTCATGTATCAGCTGCAATGAGTGCCTTGACTCGGCATTGATGATCATGCCATGTTGTGGACATTCCTACTGCCTGCTTTATTTATCCTTTATAGTTTCTACAACAAATGAATGTCTATGGCCAGACGACTTGCGTCAAATAATAGGAATCTCTTCCCAAGGTATTTTTTAAGTTGCTCACTCTTTTTTTTTCTCTTTCTTTTTTTTGAAGGAACTGAGCTAAAGCATGGAAGTTGATAAATGTAATGTAAAATTGTTTTAACGTCCTTCAATCCCTTAAGGGGGGCATAGGACCATTTCCAAGACTTGGGATGCGAGCTCGGCTCCTAGCAACCCATCATGTTATGTGAGCTTAATTGCATGACGTTATCTTTTCATTGTGACAATATCTTACCCATTCTTTAAAAGTACTTTTCCAGTGCTTTACCACCAACATCATATTGTTACCTGAATTCAATCTAAGATAACAAACTTTGTAACTAGTCTTTCATTCCTTTTTAGGACAAAGAACTTGAATAGCTATGACCTAACATGCTTTACTATCCCTAATAACATCTGAAAGCTTGTGTCGTATTGTCTTTCCAATGATTCACTTTCAACAGAAAGCCACTAGTTAGGATATTCTAATTGGTTGAAGAAATACAGGAAAAGAGGAAGGCTTATCATCTGCTGGTCAAGCGACCCCAACCTCTGAAAACCTCTGATGGGCACACATCAAATCAAATAATAAGTTATCCAAAAAAGCAAAAGAAATAAAAAATACTGCAGCTGATATCCTCCTTGCTTGACAATGTACGCATCTCCCTGCAACCATGTGCCAAGAGGCCTTAGTGCGACGCCAAGCAAGGGAACCCCCCCTCCTCCCGGCGGCTCCTGAACACAGATTTCTGACAAACAATTTAATCCTTATAACCGAACGCAGCGTAGCAATAAGAATCAATAGGATTCATATCCATGTATAGTTTGCATACCACTCCTTTGTTGCCAGGTATAAATTCGTGAGTGCTAAACCTATACCTGTTGTTAATCCCTCAAATCGTCCTCATGCATTCCCTTACCCCGGCTAAATCCTTATCTGCCCATTCCCTATCTTCCTCCTCCTTGCATGTTTTGAATCCCATACTGTTTTGGTATATGAGTTAAACTAATGTTATTTATGGAATTAGCATGTTATTTTTACATGTAGTTGGATCCTTATTGATTACAGTAAATTTATTTGGAAGTTCCTTCCTTGAAATTGCATGACCTTGTGGCACATTTTTGTACTTTCCTTTCTTCATGAATTCCTTAATAATTTTGATTTGCATGTTTCCCTTGTGATCACATCTCCTCTGTGTCTGTACATTCTTCCATGTGATCACATCTCCTCTCCACCTGTACATTCTTGTTCTCTATAATTCTTTGTAAAGAACAAGAATGTATAGATTTTACATGCAGATGACCTGCTGGCATGTATTTGGAGTTACATCTCCTCTACATCTGTACATTCTTGTTCTGGCATACTTTCTTATGAAGAACAGGCATGTACAAACTTTACTTGTTGTAATGTATTTAGAGACAGATCATCTATTATGGCATTTACATTACATTACATTACATTACATTACATTACATACAACATTATATATTTACATCTACTTTAGCTATACAAATTTTTTTTTTTATATTATATTTTGGTGTAGAGTTCTAATTACATCTATTTTGAAGGCTTTTTCCATTTGCATTTGCACATTTTTACATATCTTGTTGCCATGCATTTTTGTTTAAATGCTGATCACATCTATTTGCATTGTCTGCTACTTCCAAAAATGTAATGCAGAGTCTTTCTATGCTATGTTTATGATATCAACTTAGTTTTGATTGCAAGCTTTTGTAGAGATGTGTAGCATTAGAAAACCAGAAGCCACAATAGCAGCAGGTAGTAGTCAAATTAATGTTTCACTAGAAATGTTTGCCCGGCGTTGCCGGGCATTAATCGTGGACGTGTGAAACAGGTAGACGTAACAGAGTTCGACGTTCATATGTGCAACTTTTGACAACACCACATATGTGGACACTACAAGAATGAAATCATTTGCTTTTGTAAATTATTTTTGTTATTGAAATTGTCTAATGGCAACTTTGTGTTCAAAGGATAGATTTCAGTAAATGTGTGCCCGAAGGGGCATGTGATTATTTAAAGTTTTATGTATTGGGGTTGGTATCATTTTCATTCAAGATGTCGTTGTGTCTCACGATGTAATGGTTCAAACAAATTGCATTCCAATAGCCTATCGTGATGGTGGTTCGCATGGGCCAAATGCAATATCATTTTTAAACGAGTATTAAAAAGTACAACTTTTTTTCTTACAATGAAAGAATTTATTTGTTTCTTCTGAAAATTGCTATTTTCGAGGTGCAAAAGTTTGTTTTTGTGAATTGTTTAATAAATTAGGCTAGATGTACCAAAATTTGGGTGCTAAAAAACAAGGGATCTTTTTATGTACACATTTGCACTACATGTCATTAGTGTGTTTGATCCGTCACCTTGTTCTTGGTTCTCGCAGGGTGCAAGGAACTCCACAAACTAGCTGTTTATGTCATGAATCCTTTGAAGGGCTATATCACTGATGACAAGGGTATTAGAGGGTATGTATTACCTGCAATTCAAGTTCTTTTTGCCTTTGAATTGTTTGTTGTACTCACAGTTGCATATGCAGGCTACACGGCCAGATATTAACTCTATCAATGAGTTGGACATCCGAAGGCATGGAATTCATAAGGCAAAATAATGTGAAGGGCTTGGAGTCTCTTGATGTACCACAACAGTCTAATCTCTTGTGGCCTGTTCATGATGGGTTACATGCACAAGTTTGTTAACATGCTTGTGTCTGGAAAGGCTTGCGGGTAAGTTATATCCATTTGCATGTGCTTTTTGCTGCATCTAACCTTAGTGCATTGTTTTCTGCCATAGATTACACCTAATTGGTTCCCACAATACCCTTTCACGACGATAAGTGCTGATAGAAGCTCTTATTAGAGAGGCCGCTGCTACCACGATAGTATTATCCAAAGATCAAGCAAGAGATGCTGCACTTGAGGAAGGAAGGAGGTAGTTAAATCCTTTTTTGTTGCTTTAACTTGAATTGTAGTTTGTGCAAAAAAAACCTTGTTGTTTTTGAGGATACAGAACAAAATAAAGTGACATTGCGAAGCTTCATAATGGAATGTTCAACCAAAATATTTGAATCATGAGTGTATTTTCGGCTATAAACTCCAACAAGGCAATTCTATTGTACACTTGTTGGCTGCTTCTTTTCAATAATTAATGAAACGTTTCTTTGATTGACATCATGAGGTGCCTTTGTAATCATGATTTTAGTTCTGCATTTATTGCAATTGTGAGACATATCCAGTAAAGATAGTACTATCCCCCAATTTCCACTCATACAATTCCTTTTGGTTTTTTTGTTGACAAGTTTCGGCCAAAGAAAGGTCATAATTTTTTATGTTGAAGAAGTGCTGGATTACAGCTACAAATGAAGTATATATTATAGTATTTTAAGCCAATAGATTTAGGAGATAAGGTATTTCTTCGCAGACCTGGTATGAGGGCTTTGTTATATTATGATGCCATTTAAGTTGATTTGGCAATATGATCCAGTATCCCTTTTGGTATATTGAGTTTGGCTTCTTGACCAATTATTCTTAGAAGGAATTCCACCATTCAAGTTTGTATTAGAGAGAAATATGTGTTGGTTGCTTTCATTTGCATTTTCCAAATCGGAGCCATACTTGTTCATGTCGCACGCTACAAGTGCTTGATTAATCCTGTATTCATACATTTGCTTGTCTTCATGGCGCCAAGGATGTGATAACACCATGGACACCTTGTTCTCTTGGCTAGAAGGCCTCCATCAAACGGATGAGATTACAACATATAGAAGAGACCATCCTTTGACATCCTCAAGTGCTGCATTGGACAAACTAGTGCTAAGCAAGATTTGGGCATTATATGGTGGTGAAACTGGGAGTTTGCTGGATGCATGTTTGCAAACATGTATGGTGGATGATGTTAAAGACTAAGACACACCTTCATCATGCTTCTCTGAAAGTTCTTACCCTCAGACTCCAACATTCCAAGGGGTCCATGATGGAGAGGTTGCAGCCATGGATGCATTCGAAAACATTGGCATCCCTTTGACATGATCTCATGCACGAATGGAAGGTGTACACACATTATTTCCTTTTGGCGGGTCTCACTTATTTTATTTAGGGAAAATTACCAATATACCATTAATGTTTTCAAAAATTCCCAAAAAGCCATCCGTATTTTCAAAAGTACCAGAAAGCCATTGAAACCTATATTCAATGGACAAAATATTGAGAAAATAATGAGAGCGAAAGGACACGATTCGTTTCATGTCAAAATAAGATAAGATCACATAAAGTATGCATGATTTCTACAAGTTTTGCAAGATTTTTACATGTTCTACATGACGGAGCTCATCAATATTTGCAAACTCTTTTCCTAAAACTAAGTTATATTTTGGACTATTATCAGGATCTTGCTCCATGAATAATCACATCAATAAAACCTGCAAGAAGCAAACAATTGATTAGAAGACATCTAAATTTGAGTAGGGGTATTCTAATAGCAATGCAAATCCCACAACATGTATGCAGGTCTGCTTTTTAAAAGAAAGCATGAATTTATGAGAGAAGACAAATGCCAATTTGAATTTTTAAATGATGAAAGCAGATGACGACAATTTAGACTTTTGAAAAAATGGCAATTCATGAATGAAAACGAAAGTAAATCTGATTTTTCTTGAGAATCATGAAAAAGAAAGGACAAAATTTACCTTCTTTGCATGTTGGCAAAATCTTCCACATGCAGCTCCGATTTGATCCAAGCGAAATCTTCCAGAGGCAGCTCCGATTTGATCTGGTGCATGTAGGCAGTGCAGTAGAAGAAGAATGGCACCGAAATTCCCCTTCCCATTAATTTTCTTTCTAGAATACATGAAAAGATGGCTTTCTGGTAATTTTGAAAATACGGGTGGCTTTTTGGGAATTTATGGAAACATTAATGGTATATTGGTAATTTTTCCTTTTATTTAAAACTCGACATGTTGTTGTGTGCAGGTGTATAATCTCTAACCAATTGACTATTTCATTGTGGAGTGACTATGTATGGCCACATGTTTTTGAGTGATTATGTATAGCTGGCCACATTTGAACTACATGACAACATTTTGTAATATAAAATATAATACAGTAAGTAATTTGATATGAATATAGCCATGGCCGCATTTTATTATATAATATGTAATACATGATGTATATGACAGGCTGACCACATTTAACTATGTATGACCACATTTTTTCTAATATAAAATTTTTGGACAAGCATCTTGTAATTGACTATCTATGGCCACATTCTGTAACATCATATATAGTTTTTTAAATTAGTGCAAGTATGACCACTTCTGTCAAAGAAAAGCAAGTAAAAATAGAGCGTGGTATTAAAACAAGAGCAGAATGTAACCTCAAGCAAAGTCTAGAATTGAAGCCTCGAATGATTTACAAGTCTAGAGCACAAAACATAATACTGCAACTCCCCACATTGCAGCAAGAGGCTGCTCAGTTGACTCAGATGCTCATGGCAGCTGCTGATAGTTGCTTTGGGAGAGGCCACTCCCGGAGGCCCTTGGGAGCTACCACCTTCCCCCATAACTGGTGGTTTGATGATGAATGTAAGGAGTTCAAATGCTTGCTTCGACAACTCGCTAAGCCGCCTTGCGCCCGCATACCATCCAAGAATATCGTGCCTTCCTCAAGAGCAAGAAAGCCAGATACCTTGCAGAACACCAGCAACAAATGTTCTATCTCCTTATCTTCACCCCAGGACATTCTGGAGAAGGGTATTGAGCATGCCTT
This sequence comes from Isoetes engelmannii, assembly GCA_011763485.2. Taxonomy (NCBI): domain Eukaryota; kingdom Viridiplantae; phylum Streptophyta; class Lycopodiopsida; order Isoetales; family Isoetaceae; genus Isoetes; species Isoetes engelmannii. The sequence goes on from JAANSK020252462.1 coordinate 10,101, forward strand.
TGCAACCTACATGGAATATCACTAGGAGAAATGAGTGCAAATACTTGCAACGGCTTTATGACCCACTGGAGGCTGGGCCGCAGTACCCCCACAGATGGCCCTAGCTCTAGTCATTACAAGGAGAGATGTTACAATGGGTCTACAACACCTTGCTAATGGAAAGGCAACAGATTTGGATGGCATGCAGGCAGAGCTTCTCAAATGGGCTGGGGCTCTAAAGATACATGTTCTACCGACATTATTCAATAGAGCACGACAAGAGC
>JAANSK020252473.1:0-13121 GCA_011763485.2 Isoetes engelmannii
GGGATCCTCCAAAGTCCGGCCATCAGGCAAAGCAAGGGATGCCATAGATGTCGTATATCGCCGCTGCCTAGCTGCTCTGAAGAACACCGACGAGCTTGTGTCCCCCTCCTTCAACCAGGTAAGGCCCGCCTTCACACGTGCCTCCCGTACTTTAACATGCTCCAGAGCAACAATACGTTGCAACACTGCATTCTCCCTAATGCCATCAGAAGGCTGTACCCGAATCTGCTCCAACTCCTGATAGAGACCATGCAACTCCTGCCGCTCCTGCTGCACACGCTGCCTACAACAGGTCTTGCTTGTTGGACTATTATGAGATAGTTTTCACAAGAATAAAAAAATAAGGGTAAGATTCAACTACAGGAGTTGGCTGCCCATATTTAATTATATGGCAAATGGAATTTGAAGACGTCAAAAGATTGGAAAGCGTGACACATTCCACTTTCCTCAGTCTTTAAGTGCATATGCCAAGGTGTCATTATTTAGCCTATTTTTTAACTAGCCATTAATGCATGTCCTTTAAAAAATAAAATATAACCACTTGCCTGGTATCCCCACGTGGAAAAAAAAGTTAACCTTCGGTTCTCGATTTGTTTTCTTTTCAAAGAGCCAGGCATGAACGTGCAACTTGGCATCTTTTGACTTCTAACAATTTTTTTTTTCTTTTTTTTTATTTTTTTATTAAGTAATTAAGGATTCCTTCTTGCTAGTGCTAATGGACAAGGGGGCCTTAATACTTTATAACTTACTCAATTTGGCCTATGGTGATTTTGGGGTTACCATCATATTCTAGTTAGTTTGGGGTGTACTCCAGTATAGCATTTGTTGGTTAATATATATCCCAAAACCTTTGTTTTACATATCTTAATCTTATTTTTTAATGGAAAAAATGTAGTGTTAACCTAACAAGGTTTTATACATTGGATTGGCCCACTTCATAAGTTAGAGTACCACACCAAAATACCTATGGAAATTTTCGTGGTATGAAATAGTATATTCCCCTATCTTCTTGTGATAGTATATTCCTGTATTAAATCTACCCATATACTGCAAGTGTGTGGAAATGGTTAACAAGTAAAATTAATAAACTCTTTTTTTGGGTTTGGATAATTCAAATTGTGAAATGATAGCTTATGCAGCACGACATTCTTACCCTGGTGATTAGGGTTAGACCTACGACTGCTTGTTGCAGTCCTCGAGCAGTTCAATCCTGAAGACATGACCACTGCCTCTGCTTTTCATAGCTATGAACAGGGTTTAACACTAAGCAAAATTTCTTTAAGCGAGAGACCTGGTAAGAAATATGACCTCTCTGGGGATTTCATTTGCTTGGTTTGGTGGGAAATTTTAAGTGCTCTGCCGCCTAAGGATATGGGGTATGACTCTAATGGATGTGAAACATCTAGTTCTGATTCTGAGAAATATGTAGACAGAGAGTTATGGAAAGAATTTGAAGATTGTATTGTTGATGACTTTCTGAGCTGCTAAGACATGGAGGCGAGAGGTTTCAAGACCGCCTTTGGTCAGAATAAAATTTCATACAACAAAAATGAGAGGAGCTACCAAAGAGGGAACATTAGTGCTGGCAAGAAGTGCCATGGGGACTTCCAATCTGCTCAAAGAGTGGATGATACTCAAGAGGGAGATGAGGACTTTGAATACAATCAGGTTTAATCATGCTTTTTTAGTGATTATACTTAAAAACGGTGTTGAAATCATAGAACTAAAGAGAACTTAATGGTTAACAAAATAATACTCTTGGGTATTCTTTCCTTTGAGGTTCTAGTTCGTCTTCCTCATAGGTTTGCGTTGTTACTTGCAAATGCTTTCTATATGATTGATCTATGTCCTATATGAGTGATTTAACTAATGAATAAACTTCATAAGGCAATTCTTTATTCAGGTTTAGCAATTATGAAAATCTGGATTATGGAAAGTAATATATGTTTGACTGTACAGATAACAGATGTTCTTATTAAATGCTTTTGGGAATGATTTCACTAATGATGATCTAAATCCATGGTTTTCTTATGTTTCTCTTACATCTGGATCTAACATTTTGGGCAAAAGAGAACAAAGGGTGACCAGTGATGAACTGGAAATCCCAATGTACCTTTTGGCCCCTCACTCATTACCATTATCATGCTAATGTTGTGTTGGTTGGCTACAGGTACGGGATTTCCTTCTCTTTGTTTTCATTTTGCACGTGATGTTAGGTTCGGATGTCAAAGACTCAATGAAGCTGTGGTTAAAACTTGTGACCCGAGTGGTTTTGGAGTTGGTGTACACTTGGTTTTGGTTTAAAATATTTCTATTTCTGCACACTTGCTCTCGAACTTATTCATAACTTAAGTCCTATGGCTGCTAATATTTGAAAGATATGAACAGATTTATTATCTTCTTAAGCGATGATGCAGCCTGTTCCTATTCTGCATTTTGATACTATTGTTTGGGTTGTCCTGAATAATAGCTAGCAGTCTATATTGGTAGCAGCCTTTTTAGAAAAATACAGGAGGGCAATGATGTTGGAATAACAGTATCTCCTTGCTGAACTACTAGCTCCTGTATGTTGAATATCTGAAACGTAAAAATGATAAAAGTTTTTTGAAATTCTAGTGTTTGTGACTATAAGTTTATTTTCGGCATGATCATTGGGTAACAGATGTTCCGTACCAGTTTTTCTTTGAAGATCCTAGAAGAGGAAATAATAATACATTCGAAGCTAGGAAATTATTGAATACAATGGACCAATACATGCTGGTCAGCATAAGTTGAAATTTCATAGAGTCCCAATGTATCTATAGTTTGAACATGAGAAATAGGTGTTGGTCCTTTAACTTCACCATATGTGGCTGATACATAAAAGAAGATTTTGAAAAAAAAATGAAAGTAACGGGTATCTAGATTGACACTTGGCATAGATGGTCCTAAGGACTTTATGAATTACCATATGGGGTAATGGTGATGCTTTAGGTAAGGTGTTTAAGCATAATACTTTGAGATTCTTGATAATTAACTTAATTTTTCATATGGTATTGAAGGGATAAATGTATTTGGAGAATAAAGGATTAGAGTATGTGGATGGGTACTATGCTGGAAATACTATATCCAGTATTAGGATGATAAGACTACCAAGGGCTTGACTTAGGTAGATGTTGATCTAGGATTTCTTAGGTCGAACAAGCCCTTTTTTTTTTTTTTTTTTTTTAAGGACGTCAGACTTTGTTGAATCAAAGAATCCAGTATAAGTATAAATGCAAAGACAGGAATAAAATCTCAGCAGATAAGCAGAGACCCACTGACTGCAGCAACCTTCCTAAGCATAAGAGCGCACATCCAAATACTCCTCAAATATCAATCGCCTCTTACGAGGGGCTAGTGAAGAACAATGATGATATGGCTTAGCAATGTGACCTTGAGCTTCTTGGAGAACATGATTATCTGCCACATCCAAACCTTTGAAGATTATCAGTCTGCATCTTTTCCAGATAGTCTACAGCAACCATCCTATAGCGAGATGAAAAGCCTGGCTTTGTAGCTCCGTCCAGGTACTTGGGTAAATTGCCAGAAGCATTTGTTAACTTGTTAGTGAAACCTGAAAAGGGGAGAACAACCAATCCCATACAAGTCTAAGGTGGTCACACATGAAAAAGTAATGCTCAATGGTCTCAGATCCACGCTTGCATACTGTACATTGATATGATATTCTAGGATTAAACTTGTGGACAAGCACGTTAACGCGAAGACATCTATGAAGAATCTGCCACAAATTGAACAAACTATCACAATGAATATCTTACAATCTCACCAATTCATTGTGATATTTTGTTCAATTTGTTAGAGTTCAGAAGATGCCCAGTTCCTTTGTCCCTCATGTTGTTTTTGGTCCCTCATGACACAAGCTTTATTCCTTTCAGGTACTTGTCGTTCGCTTTTAAACTATATGTATGTGACAAATAGCTCAATTTTTCCTCAATGGGACTCAATCCTTTTCTTAGGCTTTTGTTTATTTCATTAATCAATTTGAGCATGATTATTTGTGCTCAAGTTAAGTTGATTTTGATTATGTAGCTAATCACATCTTGAGTACAAAATTTTCAATGTTCAAAATAATATGGCTGCAATTTGTCTTTGCACAATATATATTGCTTTGAAGTGCCCTTTGGCTTGCTATAAGGAATTATGTTATGAACTGTCAATCTTACAATTCTATAAACCTTATTAAGTTTCAAAAGTCACAAATACACAAGTCTCCATATCCTTTGTCATACAACCGCTAAACTTTTGAGTGTTATGAGGAAAGCTTGGGAGAAGTGTCATAAATGATGCATTTTCGAGACACTAGGCTATAACATTATCACCATTCTAACATTGTAGAAAAGCATTAAGCATTGTACTTATTAAAGTTTTGGTCCTTGAGGTGTTCTCGACTTAAATCCACCATCTTTACTAAGTTTTGAATTTATACCCGACGAGAAGCCCAACAACGCTGGGCACTTTTCCTAGTAATAATAATAATAACGGAATACGAGGAGAATTTTTAATAGTTTACATCAATATGATAGAGCATACCTAAAGTATTTGGACTGGATTACCTTGTGATTCTAATGCAGGTTCTACAAATTCTCCTAATGGAAGACTTTGTTGAAAAGCCATTAACTTCTCTACCAAACACGAGAGATGAGGACGGACTCCACAATAAAATAGCCTTTGATCAAATACACAATGGGGTGCCAGACCAGATGGGCTCCACAAAAAAATGGCCTTTGATCAAATACACAATGGGGTGCCAGACCAGAAGTCAAAGTCGGCCAAGACCTTTAGATCAGTTAGGCTGATCAATCCTTAACAGAAGTCGGACAAAAATGATAGTCATAGGTTTCCTTGAAGGAAAACAGAGGTAGCAGCGAACTTAACGATTTGGAGATTTTGAAATTGAAAAAAGTGGTAGTCCAAGCAATGAAGTGCACAAAGTTTTTGACAATTTTGACACTGGAAATTGGGCAGAAATACAGAGAAGCAAATAAAAATAGGGAAGTGTTCTTGATACACAAAGCTAGGTATGCCTTGCCACAAAGGATTTGAATACCTCTTATTTTTTTAACTTCTTATTTACCCTATTATTTATTTATCAAACTAGGCGTTTTGCCACCTACTCGCTTACATTTGGCAATACTCAGCCCTATCCTTTTTGTCAATCTACAGCACAAAATTGAGGAAGATATAGACTAGTGAGATGCGTTTATATTGTTGAGTACAATGAATAAATGCTGTCCTGGAACTGTCGGGTTTCCTCTGGTAGAAAGGCGACAGTTTAAACTTTATTGCTCAGGATATGGACATCATCTTCCTGATGGAGACATGGGAACACGCTGACCAAAGACTCCCGGCTCTGCTCAGGACGTGATTGAGGACGAATACCATGCTCTGCAGGCATGCCCCTTTTATTAATAGATTAGGGCGCGATACCCCCAGTTGAGGATACAGAGCCAGGCACTCCATCTCTTGCTGAGCACTGAGGCGGTAAGAACTCTTGGATCATATCTCCAAGAGGTCATGGACGAGAGGCACCGACTTTGTCCCGCTAGCCTGTGACGACATTTACCTCTCCCCCATAGCTTGTGATGCATGTTCGGTGTATCAGCACGCTCATTACTGCCACGATTTTTCCCCACAGGGTTTTTTCATCCGAGCCGTCGGGCCGTAATGCGCTTGTTGTTTCTCTTGTAGAGGTCCCATAGGCCAATTGGCCTCCGTGGACGATAAAAAAGTTATTCTATTCTATTCTATTTAATAAGACAAACTTACTTAACGAGGTTTGCTTAAGAAAGATTATCTACCTAGAAGGTTTTCTAATTTTCCTGATTTCTTCGTTCAAAAATTCTCCTTTGTTACTTCATATTACAAATTAATTGGAACAATTCAATTCATAATTGGATTGTTGTAAGGGCAGCACCCAACACTAAGACAACCCCATTATCATCTATAGTATATTTTATCTTCACCCCTTCTAGGATCAGATGATAGAAAACAATATTTTTGTGACAATCTTCTGTTTCATACTCACAACTATTATTCTGGTCAAGCTTCACCTCACTTTCCTCAAGTGTAACATCGCTTAAAACAGCATTATGTGGCCGTTGACGTTGATTTAGTGATCTGATATCTCTAGATAGCACCTCTTCTACCAATTGAATAAACTCATCAGACGAGGAATATAGTGACGCCTTAGCCTGACAACAAATTTGAGCAATCAATAAAAAAGAAATGATTATGGAGGAGGAAGGGAAGCAGGAAGGCAAAATACCGTTTTTTGCCAACATAAACTCATGTCTTCAAGGAATGTATCATTGAATTTGACACATGCCAAAGCTAATGGATCTTGAGCACGATCAGCCTGCATTATAAGTCAATCCTTCTTCATGAAGTCCTCAACAACAACGCAGAAAATAACACAGGCCTCATATCTTATCCTACAGCTCGGGGAACTTCTTTACTTCATGGTAAGACAATTCTCACTTGTCATCCTCAATACAAAGGGGTATGGACTTTCCATTGAATACTTCAGTTGTCTCATCCTGCTGGGGATGAATATGTGGTCTAGATGAATAATGAGACACTTTCAGAGCATACATACATGAACTTCATTGTACAGCCAGGCCACTGCAATACGATCCTTTCATACCAAACAGTTACCCTAGGTTGTTTCATCTGCAAATACGTTCCCTAGATACAAAGTTATGTAACATTCCTAGATTCCCAATCAATGGAATGGAAAACGGATTGACTTGATGGCCAGATTCCATGCAGCATTCCTTCATTTCCTTGATATAAATATTTTCATATAAATACTAATCTTACATCGCTGATAATTAACTTTGCAGCAAGAAAGGCGACATATGCATGCGTAATAAGGCTTCCAAATGTATGGCACAAACAAAAACTGAAGCGCATGAGAAAATGGAACAAACCTGGGCCCAAGAAGGTGTCAAAGCTCCAACAATGCAATCGCAGTAAGTTAAATATGGCTTCACATCTAAGACAGGCTGCAAACAAACACGCATGCATGTCAGACTCAGAATTTAACAGCAGAGACAAACCTGCAAATGGGAAGAAAAATGCATCAAGAATATTTCATTTACAATGTCAAAATATATGCTTCTAGACAAAGCATTTGCGGCCATGGCTGCCTAAATATTATCTGCTCTGTAGCGGCTATTAAGACAAACAATTTGAGCTGCCTCATTTTGAGGATGGACTTGGTGGTTAAGAGATAAAATTCAAGTTTTCTTGGGGAACTTTGGAGCTGCTCAAAACATGAAACTTGAATGTAATTTTGTGAGTTACAATGACTGGCAAGACATACTTGCTTTCATGATGGAAGACAAGCTGAAGGTTTCAACTTTATTTGGGAAGAAAAGGATGAAAATCTCTTAGAGTCTATAAAACATTTTAAAGAGGCTAGAAAACAAGCTTCAAAGAATCTAGAGAGTCAATTTAGAGACCAGTACTTCATACTTGAGGGAATCATTGCAAACAACTTGGACGACACTGATGAGTACATTTCTGGATTCAACGGATGCCAGCAACCAGGTTGAGGCAAATACATTCTTCACTTTTAGAAGTTTAATTATATTGGATCAAAACGGTAATGGCTTGGATTTATTGGAGGCAGGAGCATGAATTACAGCTTAAAAAATATATATTGTAATTTGAAACATCACCCTACAGATGCACATATAGCACCCGTGCTTAAAAGCATCTTGCACCATAGAGTTCCCAACCTTTAGAATTTACTACTGACAGAAGATGACATGCTTAATATAAAACTAAATATTCTTTCCTGCATTAAAACATAAAGCACGGAAAGAAGTTGATTGAAGATCCATTGAGTTCCTTATCTTGGTATACGTAAGGCCCGTTCATTATGAAAGTAAGACGCTATCCCAGACCACAACTACGACATGATATTACACAGGCTTGAAATTGAATTTGAACAGTCCTATCTTTGCCAGACTTTTGCAACTTAAAGACTACAAAAATCATATCCTTTTTGTTGTAAAGCTGATATAGTTACCGTGCCATTTACAAGATCAATGCCGGAGAGAAAAAGCTCCCGTCCTGTTATTTTTTCAATCTGTTGATGCACTCAAGACATGTTAAAATAAAAAACTTGAAACAAAAAAAAAGAAAAGAAAATGGGAATGCATTAAATAAAAAGGACGTGCGAATTTTCACAAAAGATTCCTTAAAAGTGAAATCAGCAAGCAGAAAAGACAGCATTTAGTTCATGAGGTTAAAATATGGACATTATCATCTAAGCATGCCAAAGGTGCAGATACCTTAGCTACAGTTAAGCCAATTGGGCAAGGACGATGTGGTGTCCTCGTTGCAAACACTCCCAGTTTGCCACCTTGAAGCCTAGGAACTCGAACCTACCTAGATAAACCCATGTATTAGAACGTTTTGTATCATAACACATGAAATAGTACCACTGGATACCTTTGCCTTAAAATCCTGATGCACAGGTTTCTTCCATAAATTATGCAAATCGGTATTTTCATGAAAGACATAAAGCAACCAGCAGTGAGAGTATTGGTCCAGGCCTTCCAGCGCTTCGACTGGTACGGATACTGTTAGGCATGCTCTTGCATGAGCAACCAACAACGGCTGCCGAGGGGTTCCATTCCTGTGTATAAGACTAATCAGTGAGAACAGGAACTGTAATGGAATAGATGCATGAAGCGAGCAATGACATTCCGACGTAAATAATTTAAAACAGATATGCACGGATCATAAACATTGAAAATTGCTTCTTTTTGTGCAGCAAATGATCAGGCTACCCAGATACTAATACTTATTCTGTAATCTAGAACTAGCTTTCAAAATCCCCAAATATATTTCTTACACAAAGTCTGCTTTTACAACAGTGTCTATCTTTCCAAATACACAAAACATATGTCATATCTCGAAGAAAAGATATTAACTGATAATGCTGCATTCAGAATATGCAAGGCAGGACATTACCTGGTTGAAAAGCATGAACGAATATATCCAATTGGTGTCATGGGAAAAGAATTCGACTGAACCTCATTACAATCCTTATTCACCAAGCCTTTCCTTAAATCCTGGGAAAAGGCATCAGAATGAACCAACGAATAGATACACATTGTAGGTAGAATGAAGTACCCGTTGTGCTCTAATTCGACCCGTGCGCTCTGCATTCCTTTGTTGTGAAAGAATTTCCAAGGAATCTTGCAGCTCCATCAGCTTCTGTTGTAGTAATGTACACCTATTTCTCCATTCTTGAACTGAAGACATAATACAATAAGGTTAGGAACAATATGCTGAGTTAAAAGGACGTTGACAATAACTTCGATTTGCATTAGAACTAAAGAAAGTGTTGACAACTGATAGGCAATCCGTAGCCTAAGAACTGGACAGGTTCCATACCTTTAAGGCAGAGAGCACCAACTGCGGCAGCTATGGGTATGACAACCATCCATTTTGCCATCCTAAACCGGAGGGTGCTGAAGAAACGAATAGGGTTCGAAGTTCTGCTGTTGTTGACCTCCAGTTGACCCTTTACTTTTCCGTTTACATTTGGACATCAAGTTTTTAGCATATTCGCCTTCTTAAGATGCGCAGTTCAGGTGCCATGCCCCAATTCGCAATTCCTTGAGTTGGGGAGTTGCCCGTCTGTTGTCATAGCCTTACGGAGAGGCCATTTGAGGCAAGCTGCTTCCAAGGGTTTTAAAGTTTGTCTTCTAACGTGGACCCCCCCCCCCCAAATGACACGGTGCAAGGTCCCAGTCGAACCTGAACAGGATATGGCCTCCGGAACTTAAACCACATGAGTTGACTATGTTCGTTGGGGGTCGGCGTTCTGAAGGATGAGCTTTGGTCTTTTCCGCTTGGGATCTGGCCGAGACATCTCAGTTGGGAACTGAAGCAATTGGAACTGACAGAACGGAGTTTGGATCTATCCTCCTCCCAAGGTGGCAATTAGAGTTCAAGATCCGCTTTTGCAGCAGCAAGGTAATGTTTGGGGTCATTCGGGAGGGCCGATAGATCCAAACTTCGTTTTTTCAAAAGGTTCATCTCCATGAAACATTTCTTGCATGTACTTCCAGCCATTGTAGTCAAAGCGAAAAGCAAACTGCAACTTCGTGGCATCCCCAACGGAATGGCCCCAAACAGTTTTGGATGAACTTAAGATGTCGTGGAGCTTTTCTCTCATGCACATCTTCTAGTTAAATATTTTTCTCGTGTCTGCACCTTCACGTCGCACCCCTCCTCAAGACCTCACCTTTTTTTCGATGCATACCTTTTAACTTATGCATTTCTTAGCATTTATGCCTCGTAAATTCGTAACTTTTGCATAGTATGAAATCAAAATCTGATTTTTTGTCACCTGGCTTGCTATAGCAAGCGTGCATTGGTTTTTCTTGATATCTCCTTCTAAAAATATCATGGACTATCATCTTCTAAAAGTATCCTGGACTTTTATGGAGGCACTAAAGTTACTGGAAAGGTTATGCAATCCAATAAGTGACGCAAAAGATCTAAGCGGTAACTGATTTGGGAATTATGCTGTTTACAGAAGCATGCTCTGCTTTAGCAGCTATTCTGGGCATATGGTTCAACTCCAAAGCCAGTGAAACAAGTGCATTCTTGTTCCGTGTGCAAGAAAAAATTGTTTAGTGAATGAGTATGGTTAGTGAATGATTATTCATCATATAAGCACTTTTATAGGCAATGAGAAAAAGACTTTTCACTCCTGATTTGTAATGTGGACTACTCCTCCCCAGAGTTACTAAACATTACCTCTGATCCACCTGGTGGTTGCGAGCAGTTAGTTTTGCTGGTATTTTCTATACATAACTGTCCTCTACATCGAAATGTACTCGGAAACAACTTATATTTTTTTGAACAGGCTCTTGAAAGACTAACAGATGCAAGCACACCTTCCCCTGAACTCATTAGCACTGTGAAGAAACTGTATGAAACTATGCTTAAACTATTTAAGTCCATGGAGAGATTGTTATGGTTGTTCTGATAACGCTGGTCGTTTGCTGCTAGGATGTTGTGTTCCTTATTCCTGTATTAGTATCTAGCCTTAGATTAAAACCACACCTATGTATCTGATATCCGTCACATGCAGCATTTCACTATATGTGGTAAAAAGAGATATTTTTTAGTGATTAGTTGCAATGGCTTCTTGTGGGTTTGAAATGTATGGCTAACATTCCTTAACAGGTTTTACCAATATTTCCTCATTTGGTTGACTTGCTACCTGAGACATTCCAGGTTGTGTTGGCCCGCATTTTACAGGTATACATATGGTGTGGTCATTATGCAATCGATCAGGCTAGTTTTAAAAAAGTAATGCTGGCAGTTTTACCTGTACAAAGGGTTTGGCACATACTGGTCTCCCCCCCCCCCCTTTTTTTTCCTGAAGGACGAGAGATAAATTTCTTTACCAATCAAAGAAAAAATACAATAAGCTGAGAGACAGATTTAAAACTCAAAGGGAGAAAATTCCCCTCTGTGCAAGGCTACCTGTACATCTCATAAGTTCATTTAGTATGACTATCCTCTAACGAACCCATGACTACTGAAAATCCCTTTTTTAGTGTAACAATTCTCTAATCATCACCATGCTCTATAACAGTCTTAGGAATCTGTAATGGTGAAGACTGAAATACAAAAGAAGATGACACAGATGGAACCACAATAGCTCCCATTACATCTAGATGAACTGTCATTTCTTGTGGCCTTACCACAACAAGATTCAAGGAAGATGATTCTATCACATCCATATCACGCAAAACATTGTCAGACACACTAAATGGCACCATCTCAAGAGAGGGTTCTTGAGATGGCAGAGCATATACTGCAGTGGAAGATGAAGCTATAATAGGAGGTATAATAATTGAGGGGGTAATAGTGGACAATTCAGTACTAGAAATCACAGAACAAATTATGGGACACTCAACCCTGGATGAGGGAGTCACAACACGTTCAACTCTAGATGATTCAGCATTGGTAGGAGGTACAAGGCGAGAGTCCTGAAGCGGCGTTGTGGCAGACGGAGTAGGTCCACGAGGTCTAGACTGCGAGAAAGTACTATTAAATATAAAAGATTTATCTGGAAACATTAAAGCAAGTTCGAGACCATTTAGGAGAGATAACGTCAGCTTCTTGTACCACTTGCCACTTTTGACAATAACACATTCTGGAATAGCTTGATCAATGGGGATAGACACACAAATACGTGGACCATTGACAATAGAGTGAGAAATGTGCATGCCCACGCCATTAGCAATGTGCATTGACTCATGCTGACGTCCTTATTGCTCTCCATGGGATTGATCATCAACGTGAGGCAGTGCCACTATAGAAGATTCTAGAGCTTTTTGTTTGTGGATTGTATCCAACAATTTTCTTGACACTGTGGAACTGGCGTATGCTTAGCAGTTGGTGATTCTCATTTTTAGGTGACAGATGCTTGTTCGGCTTGTTTTGGCAAAGGTGCTAAACTAATTGGTAAGTTTTAATTTGTGTCCATGATTAGCTTTGTGTTTAAAATTTGAGAACTGTTAACCTTTATGATAAGTTGAACAAACTCCGCTATCACTTCTCTTTATGCTTACTGTAATTCGTTGTTGGCGCATTTCCATCTTTGGTTTGTGTTATGTTTATTTTTGTAATATGCTCTGCTGATACTTGATGTACACGGAATCCTAAAGGTTGAAAAATATGCAGAATCACCTAATTGATTACATATAAGATTAGGATTGGTTTTTGTACCATGAGAACCAAAGATCGAGTAATAAAAAAGTCCTAGAGAAGCTTGATATATGCAAAATGAGTTTCGTAGTTTGCGTAAGGTGTCTGGAGAGGCTTTCAATTGTACATGAGGTATTTTTAACAAAGTGAGAATTACGAGGAAACTCCTAAAGGAATGTGTTTTTCAGCCGCGTTAGGATTTTTTCTCTTTCTTACAGTTACAGCTAAGATCATATTCCAATCCAAAAAGTTCGTAGTCAATGTAGAAGTGGAATATTTTGATGATGATATTTTCGAGGATATTGTTGACTGCTTTCATTTGGGGGCGG
>JAANSK020252484.1:0-13121 GCA_011763485.2 Isoetes engelmannii
ATCTAGGCGTTCACCACACCTCTTCGGAGAGTTAGACATGCATACATAATGCAATTAAAAGAATGTCATTCCGATTAATGGTAAACAACTCTAAGCTACAAGGATCGTTACATTTTTGAAGATATATTGTTTGCGATATTGATATTTACCTGGGACAAGTAATAGAGAGATTGATTTACCTTATACTGGCTATTCTGGATCACGCAACAAACTTCATGAGAAGGATATGATCTTTTACGGAAAGATCTATGTTAGTACTTATGTCTTCTAACTCACTATCCAACGTTCCACTAACTCAATATCCACGGTTCAAATATAGGGACAACTATCCAACAACATTGACGATATCCAATAGCTTCGAGGCTTTGGATAAAGCTTCACAGATACTAATGAATTGATTGCTCTTTGGAGACAATAGCATTAAAAAAGCATTATTTGAAGCTAAAATGTACCTTGAGCGACTGAGTCGAAGAAGCTAATGCTTTCTACATAGTGTCATACCATCTCCAATAGGAATCTACACAAAATGTGAGGATGTAATGCCAGAACGGAATGGGAGGCTAAATCTGATACAAAGGCATACCATGCTTGTAGTTACTCTATAATCAGAGAATACAAAGTCATTGAACTCACGAATCGATTGAGTCTTCTTGTCAGTTACCTATAAAAAGTATAGACATTTCGCAAGACTGCATATTCTGAATGAAGATGTAAAATTACTACCTGTGCATCAGATACTTTTCCATGCCATAGAACGTTGTCAATTACAACCAATCCTCCAGGTCTAACCTGAAATTGGTGGCTCTCAGCTTCAGCAGAATAAACAAAATAAACTTCCCCAAAGATTGTTGCGCTCTAAACTACATAAGCAAAGTTACCAATTGTAGCAGTAGCTCATAGTATTGGTAGTAATTCCTTTTGTCAGCATCTAAGAAAGCAAAATCATATCTGGAAACAAAAATTACTTGAGCAGGTTTTAAAATGTACCAAGATGTTTCATGTATGATAGCATGTCTTCAAGCATTATAAGAGCAATTCAATAAACTGCTAAGGAAACATACAAATCCCTCAGAAATGCGTGAAGTGAAGTGAAATGCACACTGCATAAAAGCGCTACACCCATAACATATGAAACTTTTTATATCCATATGTTGAGCAAAACTTATGTGGTTCAAGTTATGCCTAACCTAAGGATTGTCATTGATACTGTCACGCGACAGACATCCACGGGAGGTTCTAGCCAATCCATAAAAGTAGGTTGACTATTAAATAGTGACCTACCTTGCTGAATGAGGTCCTGGACCAGCAGGATTGCTAGAAAAGAAAAGAAGTAAGGTGCATGCAATTCTCTTCCCGTTCTCGTTGTCAATTTCATAGGGCATGAATAATTGTCTTAAGATTTTCCAGACTTTTTGGATGCAGTTGATTGTCACCTATGTTCACCCTCAAAAGCGTTAGCAGAAGAGGATTATAATTGGTTTGAACGATCTCCTTTTGGACTGAGACCGTGAGCCTTGCATTATACATCATGAGCATGGCTCTTACCTGATAAGACACTGGTATGATGTTTTATATGTGACCTATTAAATCTCAAAATAGTTGGATGCCTGGCCTATGCAACCTTGCTTTTGAGGAGGTAAGAAGTTAGGGCATCAAAGCTGCAACAAGGTTATACATTGATGTGGTACCCTTAGAATAAAATTGGTGTTCAAATTGGAATACCTTAACCTTGGTAAGAACCTTAAAGTCAGGAACCGTATTTGCAAATATCTCCTTCTTGTGTTTATGGATTCTAGTGGACAAATCCTTCCTTCAACTTATCCTCACAGCATATAAAGTCTCTAATCTCTTCTTTACAACTATAAGAAAACATAATACGTGATAACAAACAATTACCGTTCTAGTTCTCCATTTTCCAGTAGGCCAGTGAGCACATCAATAGCTAAACCACATCTAATGTCCACCTGCATCCAGCAAACTAAAGTCATAACTATGAACATGGGGTTTAAAGATCCTGGACACAATTGCCAAAATATCTAGAATATACGCCAAAAATGAGAACATAGCAGACATGGTAGCTGCAGTTGGTTAACATCTTAGTGAAGAAAATCATAGCACTTGGAAGGATGTCTCTGAAGGTACCTAAAGCCAACCATTTACATCCTTGATGAAAGGCTGAAGCCAACTGACACAACCTGGGATAGATAGAAAAATAAGTGAACTGGGATTCGTGCAACTTATAGTGCAGCCATACACCAGAAATGCTGTAATTCTCAAGGAGACATGTGCCTAATTTGCAAGTGCTTATCAAATAAAGCATTAAGGCCAGAATTTTAACTAGATTATTGAAACTTCAACAGCATGCACGAATATTCAGAAAAATTCAGTTAGAAATCAATTAGCTTATGTAAACAAATGTAAGATGGGACCAAGTCCTATTCTTCCTTTGTTACAGGTTTCAAGTCCTCCATAGAGAAACAGAGTGAAGAAGGGGTCTCTTCCAATTTCTTTTTCTGGCAAGGTAATGACCAAAAAGATTGCAAAGATAGAGAATGGAGAAAGAGAAAAGCAAACTGGAGTTAAATCCAAAAAATCAAGGGTGTAAAACAAGACCAGGGATTTGTACAACTTCTGAGAAATCCGATGCGTGCAGGTCAGAAAAGTTAGAAGAAAAAAGATAAAAGAGCACTTGATCTAAGAAGCTAATAGACATAACAAAACAGGCAAATCAAGGAATAGAAGCTCAAAACTCTTGAGATGTAATAGGATGTATGACGTTAGTAATGTCCCACTTCAAACTGTAACAATTCAGTAAGCGGTATATCATGCGGCACCAGAGGTTATTCCTGGTAGCGAGGAAAGATTAAATCCTTTCTAACTGGGGTCATTCATCTCCCACAAATTAACTGCTCGAATTTGTGATCCATATGAAGCTGCGTGTTTCATGATGTCCAATAAAATGAGCTAAATGAGCATTCTAGAAGTGCATTTCATAGCATTATTTCTTTAGGAATATCCTTTAGCAACCCTAGCTTTGGCATCCTTTTTCAATTAAAAAAGGACTTGGAAACTCTGTTCCCAAGTATGTAAAGGAGATACAATTTCCACAGGTTGGCCTTCAGAGAAAAACGGAGTTGTCTTTCATAAAAACTATCACTGGTTTTTTGCGTATCTCATTGCATTTCCCTTTCTTTGCAAGATGCCTCTAAGCAGTCAGGTGTTTCTGGAGGCCTATCAGCACTTTATCGGCAGAACGGAAAACACCAAATGAGTTGCAATGCCAAGAAGCAAGAAGCATACCTTGTGGTTCACTCCTGCAAGCTCGTAGTATTTTCTAGCTATGGCCAGTGTGGATGCATCCCTGTCACAAGCTACCAGTCTACCATAATCTGGGATGGATAAGGCAACTGCCAGGGATGAATAGCCCTGCATAGTGACTGCAATGAGAAGAGTGAAAACCACTACAAAGTAACCTTACCTGTTTTTGTTATAAAACTTCATACCGTGAATACACCAACCTCAATGCAATTGACAGCTCCCAAGATTTGAACTAACATTGACAAAAATTGTCCTTGATCAGGTGACACCTGGGAAAAGGAGCATAAGGCAACTAGGTATATGGAAATAAACATATAAACAGATCTGACCTGCATGGGAGGGCCCATCGCAGAGGTCCGCTGCCGAAGTTCTTGCAAAATCTGCATTCATATTAGTATGATTGGAATTGATGACAGAAGAGAATCATTTACATATGAAAGCAGAAATCTTTTATTAGCATTAGAAGATAACAACTTCCTTTTGATTCACAAACATACGAAGCTAACATTCGAATTTTCATACTTTAGTTACTCAAAACACAATCAAATAGATTCGACATACTTGTGGCTCCCTCGTATGCGCCAAGACATAGTCATATAGTGGCTGCGTAAGGCTCAATGCCTCTTTACCAATACATGGCTTCGGCTCTTTTCCTTCATGGGTTGATCCTACTCTTAACTTTGTCGCCTCGATTTGTATATTTTTCCGTTGGAACAACCCATTGATCCTCTGTTTCCCTACCAAACGTTTGCAGTGCCCAGCGGCAGACGCATTTGACAAATTTGGTAACGTTTGGATAAACATGTGAACCAATTTTACAATGCCCGAAAATGAGCAAAATTATATGCGCCAGAATCGTCTTTCCAAAGGGTTTTAATATTCTGCAAAATACCTACATGGAAACTTTTAAAACCCCAAATAAGATAGAATCACTGATTTATTAACAGAGTTTTAAGCAGAGCTTTTATTACCTGGTCTGGTCGTGTTTCCCTGTTGCAATACAATGTTCGAAGCTGTTAGCTGCTGGTAGAATGGTGTTCTGCAGTGCACGTTCGACGACCAGTTGTGCGTTAAACAAAGGACAAAAGGGCTATTACCTAAGCTCAGAATATTAGGGGGCTGCATTCCAAAATGGACGTCCGAGGAGTCGATCAAAATTTTGGGTTGAAGGTTGTTGACGAGGTTCCTCGAGAAGATGGCCGCACTCTGTCATATAGAGAGTTTTGGGAGAAGTATATGCTTCAGAACAAACCTGTGGTAATCAAAGGATTAATGCAGAATTGGAGAGCCTGCAAGGACTGGGTCTTAGCGGATGGAACTCCAAACCTGCAGTTTTTAGCTGATGCTTTCGGCGACTCAACCGTTCAGGTCGTTTCCTTACTTATCTTTAAACTTGCATTAAAAATTAAATTCAACTTGTAGCTGTTGTTTGTACTTGCTTGCCTTTAACTTGAAATTTCTGCTTCAGGTTGCAGATTGTGGAAGACGAGAATTTACTGATCAAAAGAGGATAGAAATGAAGTTTTCTGAGTTCGTCCAATACTGGAAAGAGTTCAAAACAAATGAATTTTATGATTACAAGAATGCAGACAATCGATCATTATATTTAAAGGATTGGCACTTTGTGAAGGTGATACCCATTTGCATCACTAACTCCTTCCCTTAGATGTTGACCTCCTCTTGGACTAGGATTCAGCTGGAACACATAGACTCTGGGGTTTCAGTATAACCAATTGACTTTCATTTGGTTTCAGGATTATCCACATTATGAGGCATACTCAACGCCAAAATTCTTTTCGGATGACTGGCTTAACTTGTTTTTTGACCAGTCCAAGCCCAATTCTCTGGAGCAAACTCCTCATAACGAAGCTGACTGCTCTGATTATCGTTTTGTTTACATGGGACCAAAAGGTAGGTAATTTGGTTATTTGAATTGCGTCTTGTATATCATTGTTTGTAAGATACATGACCACCAATCCTCGTCTAATTTAAATACCTCTGGTCCAAACTGTCTTGAACGTGTCTGGCCGTCATAGAAATGGTTGAAGTGGGACGCAGTGCATTCATTGTAGAATTGGTGCACAACAGAGAGCTGCATGTCTTTTACAAAACCAATTCT
Source organism: Isoetes engelmannii (assembly GCA_011763485.2). Lineage (NCBI taxonomy): Eukaryota > Viridiplantae > Streptophyta > Lycopodiopsida > Isoetales > Isoetaceae > Isoetes > Isoetes engelmannii. Next base: position 5,438 of record JAANSK020252484.1, read on the forward strand.
ATCAGAATCTTCCCATGTAAACTATGAACCAATAGCTGCTAATAGAGGGTCAAACTTCTCCCAAAGAATGCTGCATCATATGAGATTGCGGGTCTGCTCGACCACTTCTGACCAATGTGGCATATCTGTGTGTATGACACATTGGTTTCAACCAGCTATCTTAAAGAAAAGGCATGCAACAGATTGATGCACCTAACTAAAGGTCGTCCTGACTGTTTATGGCAGCATTGTAATCTAGTCGCATTGTTGGTTGAAATCTGGGATGCTGCAGAAAGCTAAGCATAGGGAATTGCGCAAAAATGTCTTTTTTAAACTCCTCCTTTCATCATCTAATGCACCAACTGCACTGCTCTCGAGGTAGTATCATATATTCATAGGCTGTAGGTCTGGGGGAAGGCTTTCTTGGTTACCGACTTTCACGGCATTCAAAATGATGGGCTTCTCAATAGTTCCATCATTCCAATCCCATCCATCTTGAAATTGAATAATGTACATGGCTGTAAGCATGATTTAGAGAATGTGTAGAAGAGGTATGTAGTAAAAGATAATTTCAGAAGGATCTGAATTTCTAGATTTATATGTTTATCGAACAGCCAATTCAGAGAGAGGATTACCAAACAAAGAGATCAGCAGTACAGCAAACAGAGCTGGCCTTTTTTTCGAACCCGATTTGGCACTATCAGATGTGAATCCCAATAAAAATCCCAGTTGGTTGGAAGAAATGACTTACAGAGGCACGCAATCTTTCCAAACAAGGTGATGACTCCTTGGAAAGTTAGGTCAACTAGATCCACCAGGGGATTCACAGAGCCGGTTAGGCCGGGTCATCTGTCATATATTTTTCTATTGTATTTTCTTGTTGGTCTTAGAGAGCCTAGGGGTTCCTTATAGATTATAATAAATAGTTCTTTAGTTCTTTCCTTTTTCTAACTTGAAGATTGTGGTGCATCTCTTGGCAAAGTGGAGAAAGGCATGTTATTTTTTTTTACCCAGAAGGAGCCTCCCACATATCCTTCTCTCATCACCTTTCTATCTTTGGTGTTTCTCAACACCCCCCTCGTTGCTGAAATTGTATCAGGACATCTTCTAATTGCTTTTAGAAGGAAAGGTTTGCCCAAAGATTGTGGTTGTCTTCTTTCCATAATAAGGTCATGGATGAAGATAAAAGATTTTGTTACAGAACTATGTAAAGGACTCATTAGGAACAAGATAATGTAGAGTCATGCTACATTGCTCAGATAGATAATGTAAAGTACGAGTAAGCTCAAACAGATTCAATAGCCTTTGATACTCCTAGCAAATTCGTATTCTGGCTGGCATAAAATCTTGTTTGATATAGCATAAATTCTACTACTAACTCCATGCATGATAGATCCTCAAACACCATTATACACTTCCTTCTCACTCTATAGGTTTCCACTCTCTCATCTAAGGGTGTCTAACTAACTGATCAAGGATTGTGTGAAGTATCATCTGTTACGTGCTGATATTGTTTCAGGTACGTGGACACCTTTGCATGCCGATGTCTTTAGATCATACAGCTGGTCAGGAAATGTTTGTGGAAAGAAAGTGTGGTACTTGCTTCCTCCAAAGGATACCCCACTTCTTTACGACAGGTATAGTAATGTTTTGAAAAGTAATTGGATTTCCCAGTTTCGAACCTCCCAATTATTTGCTGACCTTTTCAATTCCAGCATCACCTTCCAGGTTCAGCAAACACACTGTTTATGACATCTCAGCTCCCGTTTCCGAGAAGTTATATCCAGGTTTTTCTAATGTATGATTTATTGCTTCTCCTAACACGAGTGTACAAAATGCTAAATGATAAGATGGCACCCTCTGCATAATATTTTCAACCATTTTCTCCTTTGTATTTTCTGCAATCCTTGTCATTTGACTCAACTTCTTTTTCTCTTACGCTTTTTGTTTGTAGGCTGGTTGGTTCCGTTGTATACAGGAAATGGGGGATGTCATTTTTGTCCCCAGTGGCTGGTATCATCAAGTTACAAACTTGGTTAGTCTGTAAAACTTTTGCTTGTTAATTTGCCAACATATGCCTGACTTTGTGAAAGATGACCTTTCTGCAGGAGAACACCATATCCATAAACCACAATTGGCTTAATGCATGCAATCTTCATTGGGTCGTAAGTCACTGCATTTATTTCTATTCCAGTTGATGTTGTAAGGCTCTCATGATCTATGCATTTACTCCTGACTTCAATAGTAATTTTTGAAAAGCAAATTGCCTTGGCAAAACATAACTTTTATCAGTTTTTCTTTCTTGGTTTTGTTTGCTGTTATGCTTTTTCTAGAAATAAGCCACTAGGTGGCATATCGTAGTTGGATACTTGCAATGCATTTGGCTGCTTACATCTTTATGAGAGTGTGTGTGTCATCTTTAGGCCTCCTAGTCCTTTCTTAAACTTTGTTTGTGAGAAAATGGTACAGTGGAGGCTTCTTTTGGATGACTATCAAGAGACCATTGCATCAATCGAAGATATCAGGAGCATAGCGGATGACTTTGAGGAGTTGTGTCAACGAAACCTTGCAGCTAATTCAGGTTCTGTTCAAAAAGAGTGTAATATATTCATACTTACGTATAATTTAAAGTATCCCTTTTTTAAGATAAAGGGCTTAAGACATGAATGAAATGTTAAATGATATTGTGAATCAGCTTTTCTAACTGGAAAAAAAGGGCTGATTTGATGTGGTAGATCTTCCAGACCTTTTGAAGGATGATTCCCATTACCTCCCTGTGCTATCATTCCTACATCAAATCCTCATTGCCATGTTAGAATGTCAATAAAATTTGTTACTGATTTTTATTCTAGGCTTCCATAATCTGCATCACCAGTATCCTGATTCTTGTACGCTTGTACTGAGAATTGGAAATGAACTTGCTGGATGAATTTCACAACAAGGTCTGCGAAAAAAAGGAGCTGATTTGATGTGGTAGATCTCACAGACCTTTTCAAGGATAATCCTCCCCCCCCCCCTTTTCCCGGGGGTATCATTCCTGGTTCTTGTACTCTTGTTGTACTGAGAATTGGATATGAACTTGTTGGATGAATTTCACAAGAAGGTGTTGGAAACGAAGGCTGATTTGATGTGGTAGATCTTGCAGACCTTTTGAAGGATGATTCCCATTCCCTCCCCTTGCTATCATTCCCACATCAAATCCTCATTGCCGTGGTAGAATGTCATCAAAATTTGTCGACTGAATTTCTTATTCGAGGCATCCATAATCTGCATCAGCAGTAATCCTGGTTCTTGTACTCTTGCATGGAGAATTGGATTTGAACTTGCTGCTTTAGAAATAGAACTCAACTGATGTCCTTGAACTGAAATTTAAATCAATTTGAGTTTAGATTGATGAAAGCATATTGTGTGTTTGTTTATTCAGTTTGGTAAACTAATCAAGATTTTAGGTACATTATCAAGCTTACCTCTATAAAAAATGCTGACTGATTGTACACATTTTAATGCAGGGATGAACTTTGAAGATTTCTTTTCATTTATAAAGGAATTCTATGTCAGAAAAGTCAGTTATTTGGCTCATGAAACATCTGAATTATGGCAACTGCATTTTGACTTGACTTGCATCCGCCACGTCCTATTGGATATGTCTTCCATGGAGTATTTTTGTAATCAATCTGGGCATCGTACCTGTGCTTGCTCTCTGATGTGGATCAAAAACAAGAACACTTGCCATGAGAAGATCTCTCAGTTCGTATTAAATGAAAGCAGTTGTGTTAATTGTCCAGCAACTATGGCGGAATCTATTGGTAACATATTGGAACACAAGGGTATACCTGAACTTCAATCTACAGGTCTTCCCGCTCCCATTCCAGTGCCAAAAAGGTATCATGCTTGATATCAATATCATTCCTTCTTCTAGCAAGCAAAATACGTTTTATGAATGATGTATTTTACAGCATTAACAACGCCAAATATGAGGTAATCTTCAGTTAGAATTCTAGTACTAGAACAGCGTAGAATATCTATATCTAAATCATTGGCATCTTGTTTCAATTGTTACAACAAAGGTGAATCTTCAGGGTTCAAAGTGCTTGGTTGTAGAGGTGATTCTTCATATGTCACTTGTTCATGCAAATGAGTTTCTTCAACGACCTCATTTCCAGACTGATTAGGGGTGTTATGTCTGGTATGACTATTCCTCTAGTTTTATCATTCTCTCGGTTATTTTCAACTCATGATCATCTTTAGTCCAAACAATCTTGCCTTAGGATCAGCTGTATATTGTTTGATGCCTTCCATCATGTATTTTATTGTAAGATGAAAAGTTATACCTTGCTTAATCATCAATTCCAACATTGGGTCACTTGTCCAATTCATGAACATGGACCATCTGGACGCAATAGAATCAGCGAAAAAAAAATTTCAAGATGGTTCATTATGTACCATAGGATATGGTCAAACCAAATAATCCCTTCATATGGATAAGAATTCTGATAATGTGGACATTTTGCATATATTCTTTTCCAGTTTGGCCATCTATGTTCATGTTCATTGGCCCTGTTTTTGGCATTAGTGAGATCCCTCTTGACACTAACCATCAGTGGTTTTGATGGACACTTTGTAGGATCAAATGTGGCCAAATTAAGTTTTTGGATTGGATCATCCACATCAATGGATGCACCATTTTATCAAAATGTGCATACTTATCTATGAGTTTGTCTACTAGTAGGGAATCCTCAATCCCGCCGAAATAAAAGTATGCATCTAAAAGTACGGGTGCAAGCAAACTCCATGTATGCAAATCCCACATTCTAAAATCCTTTTCAGCTGACATAAGCTCAACCACCCTCCTGGGTACCATAGGAGTAGGAAATTTCTTAAAGAGTAAAGTGCGATCATTTAGTTTTTCTACCACCTCATTAATAGAATCACTAGAAATGTTTTTGGCCTCATCATCCATAGCAATACCTTTTAGTTTTGGATTTGCATCACCTAGTTTTAAGTTCATAGTATTAGATGATGGAGCATTTTCATTACCTGGAGTGAGATGATATCTTTCACCACTCACAAGTCAGATGCCCCTATACTCACCTAGAACCTTGATGCAAATTTCCGATTCCCTTTTGTCTGATTTCAGTAAACTAGGAATGCTAGGAATCATAGCATTTTTCAGTAATTGAAGTATGTTACCACCCTTACGGAAAGTGTGAAATAGCTTGAACAAATGGGTGGTGTCCAAGATATTCAGTATAGAATGACCATACATGGGTCTTCTTTCATTTAAGAGATCTAGTTTTCTTTGAATAATGAAGTCATGGAATCCAGGGGCATCCTTCATTAAAACCATAAGAGTTTGTATGATAGGATACGGAGCCAATAGTTGGTCCATATATCCCATCTTAAGAAACTCAGGATCCCAAAAAGATTCCTCCTCCGGTGTATCAATGCCAGAAACATCAGCCTCGGAAATCTGTAGAAAGCCATTATCTTGCACTAAATCTTTTAAGGAATACCAGCAAACAGACGATGATTATGAAATGAATCATCAGATGGTGTCCGTAGGCAATCTATTTGTCTATCTATGCTTTTGTTAAGCATACCTTTCCTTTTGTTTTATGGGAATCTGTTATTAAGCTATTCCTTAGAAAATCATGGACTATAGAGCACATGATTCATCCAAATCTTTGAAATAATTATAGAAAATAGAGATACATACTGTTTTAAGCTCATTTAATGAACTAGCATTGATTATCCTTACGTTATAGCCTCAAGTGCGTAGAGCTCATACTTTGGACGGATGCGTAACCAACTCTATCTATCTATCTATCTATCTATCTATCTATCTATCTATCTAAGAAGTCTAAAGAGGTCCAAAATGGGTAGACCCAAGGGTTCCAAAAACATGCCCAAGGCAGGATGGTTCTGGTATTAATGTGAAGCCAGTTTTTAAGAAGGCAGGCAATGCTGCTCAGTTGCTTGCAAAGTGTTGAAGGTCGGCCAGGAGGAACCTGTGGATAATGAAGACCAGCATCAATCTGTAGGTGATTGTAGAGCTCATATTCATCTCAAAAATCCTAAGGTAACAGGCACTCTTCCCTGCTTGAATTTGGATGTATTCAGGTTGAAGAATTTAAGCTTTTGCTTTTTTTTTAGCATATAGTGCTGAAATATAGCTTGTATCAACATGTTTAATGACAACCTACTTTGAAAAGAAACGTATTTTATATGTTTACTTGAATGAATGTGTAATGATCCAAAAAGAATGGCATCGATCCGAGCCATCGGATCGAGATTCTAGAAGGGGGCGAGCATGCATGTCTCGCATGCATACATTGCATGCATTTTCTGGTGGGAGTGGTTCTTCAGCAGTATCTCATCGGCGCTTCCTCGTCGTCTCTCAGCAGTACACTGTTCTCTTCTTTTCTCTTTGAAGCCACCCTCCCCCCCCCTTTAATTTATTGTTATTGTATTTTTCGCGTGGCACACGTGACCAGCCCCGCGCTTTTCGAGGTTTTTGTGGCATGGTACGCCTGGACAGCCCCTCGCTTTTCGAGGCTTTACTCTTGTGTTTTTAGTGTTGGTGATGTGCAGGTACAGGTTAGCACGCGACAACACCTTCGATTTCTCCATTCATGGGTTTTTTGGGAGCGATTTTTCAGCCATACGTTTGTCAATGCCCCTTGCCGAAGGCTTATCACTAGGGCTTTTCTTCGAAAACCCGAAAGGGCGGGGTTTTTTAATCCCGGTGATAAGCTTTCAGCAGGTACAAAAACCAACATCTATTAGCATTGTAATGTTTTGGGGTCCAAGTTATATAATTGGATATTCCCTTTATTTTTCCTTATTGGATAGTTCGCATGTGTGCGACTACCCACTATCCACCATTGTAGAAAATCTGCTGAGAGATGAATGAGAAGCCTATCTATCGGGAGTTTTTGTTGTTTTCATGCGAGCCCCATTCTAGAATGCTTATTTTCTTGGACGATATGCAAGCTAGAATACTAATTGGTTGTGAAAGTAAAAACGTACATAGTGAAGTCAAAGTAGGTGCATGCTGTCTTAGACTACCTAGGTGACTAGGGCAAAAATGCACTAGCTAAAGATAAGGTTTCTTGGCTAGATGGAAAAGACTAGCTTTTGACAAATTAGGCTAAAAGGCTAGACAGAGCCATCCATCCATCCATCCATCTGTACATATGTACATGGAAACCTTCCAAATGTACATGAAAACCTTCCAAAAAATTTCTTGCAATGCACTAGATCCACTGGAATCGTCACTTTTCAATTAGAATTCTCTACCCTGGAGTTCTCCCAGCACTGGTGATGGGTTCTTTTCAATCGAAAAATAGATATCTTCCTTCCATGGCTCATGAGTATGTGCTAGGGAACCCACCATTTGGGGGGGGGGGGATTCCTGACCAGAAACTGGCACCATCACTGCTGCCTAGCCTACCAGTTTCCAACCGGAAAATTTTGTTCCCTGGTGGGTTCATGCACATGGTCCACGGATAGGTGGGAATTCCATCGCAGGTTTTTGCTGTTTTTAACTGCACATCAAGGAAAGTGGATTCACATTCTTGACTCTTATCCAATAAATGGCCGCCATGTGGCAACCATTTTAATCAAGAACTAGAAACGTGTGCCCGGCGATGCCGGGCATTAATCCTGTCGTGTGGAATAGTAGAACGCGTAGGGTAAATAGAAT
>JAANSK020252495.1:0-22998 GCA_011763485.2 Isoetes engelmannii
GCCCACGAGCGGCGGGCCGCCTCGGCTGGCGGCGCCGCCGGGAAATTATCCGGCGGAATTCCCTCTCCCTGAAAATTATCTAGTACCGTAATAAACGCCGGCTTCAAATTACTGTAAAACTCCGTGTATTTTATACGGCGTAAAAGCTCTCCCTTTTTGCGGAGCGGCGCCACTACCATAATTTCTCCTTTTCACTCTGCATCCCCTGTTCTTACATTTTTTTTAGAGCGTCTGCGTCTGTCTGTTAATTTTCTTTCATTGGCGGCTCCGCCGCTCGTGCGCCGCCTCGGCTGGCGGCGCCGCCGGGAAATTATCCGGCGGAATTCCCTCCCCCGAAAAATTATCTAGTACAAAAATCGTTACTATGCAAAATGCACAATTTTTTTCTTCTCTACTTACCATACGTTTGACAATTTTTTGTGGTTTCTTCCTTGCCCTTTGTGCCATTTCTTTCCCAGCATGGCAAACGACTTTCTCAGCATCAAGAAACTGAGCAAAAGGGACGGTCTCTTCAGCAAAGTTTTAAATGTACAGCTTCAAAACTGGGCAAAAGAAGGTATTCACCTTGCTTTATTCAATCAGTGTTTGGTAGTTTTGCCTTGCTTTCTTTTGATTGAACATACATGGCCTAGGATTAGCTCGCATCCTAGACCGAAGTTGTGCTGCAAAGCTCTATATGATAAATGTAACGATGCAGAGTTCACCCACTTCAGTTCTGATATATTGATGCAGATGTTCTTGGGCTGAGCATTTCTGAAAGGGATGGAGACATTGCTTATAGTGACTCTGGCAAGGAGGACATATTTGGGCGAAGTTTGTAACGAATATTATAACTGATCGCAGTGTTGGACCTGTCGACACTCCGTCTTTTTACATTCTGATGCTTTATCATGTGCAGCTCTTGAGGTCATGTCGAAATAATCGAAGAAGGCATGATCTCTCCCATATACTGCTCTTTTTTTTTACATAATATATCTGTGGCCCTGCTATGAGGTGAAACAAATCTGGGGTTTTATATGGCTTTCCATCTAGCATCTGTTTGTGGCAGCAATATCCTTCTTGCTGCCATTCCTTTTTTTTTTGTTGCAAATGTGTGTGGCAGCCATATCCTTTTGGCCATTATTTGCGAATGCTAATGCATAGCAATAAGATCTTTATGCTGGATTATGCTAATATCTTCTTTCATTTGCATCTGTAGGATGTTACGGAGTGCTTTGTGGAGCAAGATTGGTATGTAGATTTTGGTTGTTTCTATCGTTCTACCAAAGTTGAAATGGAACTTTCTCTCTCATTTTCGTTCTTTATGTGCAGACTTGAGAAGCAATGACACCTCTCGTGATGCGGTTTTGTAGATCGATTTTGTCATCTTCTCTTAGTGTTTCTCGTTTATTTTTTCTATCTTTTTCAAATGCCACAGGGTTTTTCTCTTCAAGCTTATGGTTTTACTAGAATGTTCATTCTCAGCATTAGAGCAACCAGCAGGCTTTTGAAACATGGTTGAGGGAGAGAAAATTGGAGACTGGCACATGTGAAATGGTGAAGAGTTTTTTAGAGCCACATAGAAACTATGATTTGCTTGCCTGCTTATACGGTAATGAGTTAACAAGATCTAACATTGCTTTGGAGAACTGTGGGCAGAGATGATTTGTGGTTCGGAAAGAAAGAAGATAACAGTCTACTTTTAGTGATAGTGGTTCTAAATCAGTGATCATCATCAATGCAAAGGATCACAAATCCTTGGACTTCACAAATCAAAGTGTTGAATGTTATTTCTTAGGTCAGATCTTTATGCTTAGAAGCTTTGGGCAACATAGTTATTTTCCCTATCTTTTGATTGCATTACATGCCTCAGACTAAGTGCTCTAAATCTCATGGTGCAAGCAAATTCAATTTGTGGAATCAGAGCTACTACCTTCCATGTGAGTATGGTTGTATGAAGTTGAACTTTTTTATGTTCTTTCTATTGTAATTTTATCATAGTGTTTTTTATTGAATTTCAATTAGCAACACCATTGTCTGTTTTAGTAATTTCTAGCCATTTGAATTCTGCTAATATGCTAGCATTTTGGAATGTGATAGTTGTAGATTCAGCGTTTTAGGCGTGTATTTTGAAGCTCATAAATGTATGACAGAATAGAGAACATTTTAGGATGCTGGAAGGATAAAGTGAGCAGAAGTATAGTGTTGCAAATAAGTTTCATGGATAGCCATGTTGCAACTCTCTTGGAATAGTGCTAGTATTTTATTCGTTGCTTGATAATGGCTACCTGTTGAAGAAACAAATATTTGTAAGTTCTACTGGATGCGCACGTCATGGTTGATTATAGAGGGTTCAATTCCCTTGGTCTATTTCTATGTGATCACTTGAAGATAAGGATTCCCTTGGTCCTTTATCACTAACTTGGATGTCCTGTTGCAAGCCCATGAATCTCTAACTTTACATAGATTCTAACAAGGTAACCATATGATATCTTCTCATTTGAATTGCATTGCATATTCCAAAATAGAATTTTGTCGGAGGACTAATGGTTAAGAGATTCCAAGATGCCATTGCAGATCACTACGCTCCTTCGTAATTGTAGCCGATTAGGTCCTCCATGCCAAAGAATAGTGCATTTTTCCAAACTAGCTTCTAAAGTTTATTATGAAACAAGCCTTATCTCATTTGCAGCTAAGAATTAGAAATTTAATGTCTAAAGTTTATATTGTGGGTTTTATACTTTCTTCAACGTTGTTTATGTACTTTGGTATGTTGCAGACTACTTCTATGACTGCTAGAATCGGTTGCAAGTGAGTGCTTTTCCCTTCGAGTGTTTCTTGCAAGTGGCAGACTACTTCAAGTGGATATGTAAATGTAAATGTTTAGAAAATCAACGCCTTTATATTGGAATGTAAGTTCTAGGTATTAGTCTCTTTATGGTATTCAAGAACTTTACAAGTATTCCAAGTCTTTTAGGGTCTTTCAGGAGAAGCTGCAGGTCTGTGCATGAGCTCTTGGAGACAGGTTTATTATGTTTTGGATGTGCATGTTTTCCAAATTATGCATTTTTCAAAAGTCAGTCATGGCCATGGATGAATGGAGGAGCAGCCAGGGAATCGCTTTAATAATCTCTTTCTAACAGGGCAATTCCGTTTTTTGCAATGTGGATGTTGGCGATGATTTCAGTTTCAATAAAAGTCACAGACCTATTTCTTTTTTTTTTTTGAGTTAGATGTTATTTTCTAATAAATTTGTACTAGCTGTGGGCTGCCATCAAATTGCGTCCATGAACGTATGCTAAAGCTTCATGGTAAATCCCCCGAGTATGAATTTTTGCATCATGTTGGAGAACTTTTAAAGGGGCATTACTCTAATGTGCTACCCTCATCAGACTACTAGAGAATTTTGTGATAGTTGCACAAGTGCTAATGACGATGCAAATCTACATTGATACTGCAGTTGTGGATTTTGTTTAAAATCCGGTATGTCTTAAGAGGCAATTGTGGATCTAAAATTGTGACAGATGAAGTTTGTATTGGTGCTCTTATATACAGTGCAGCACATCTGTAGATCATAGATAGAAACATGGACATAGGATTATCTTATTTAATATGTTTGATATTTGAAGATTTGTGTAGTTTTTACGTATATTATTTGTCTTCATTACTTGATTGTCTGTCCATTTTGCCTATTGTTTCCAGCTAGGAGATGTGCAACCATTCAAAACATTCACCCCTTTTGTAGTAGTCGATCTATACTATCCAATTCAACTTGATATCACATGCATACAAACACAATCTCAATCCATGTCTACTATTGATACAAAGATAACAAATATCTATCCCTTCTTGCTACAATGCTAGCAAGTAAAAGGCTCTTTATCCTGGCTTTTACCAATGGGGACTCATGCATTGAAAATTTTTGCTGTAACAGGAACGATTAGCACCCCTAACTTGAAAAGAGTTAGCTAATTTCTGTAGAAGTCTCATGTTGTTCTCAATTAGTTGATCAAATAATTCTATTGAAGTTGACTAAAAATATCTTTAATCTTGGTTTTTAGCTTGTAATAATCTTATATAATTTGATAATCACTTAAAAATCCATTTAAAACATAGAGTTTAACTTGATCTCATCCATCCCAGCACCAGTTCCAAAAACTATTATGTCAATTCCTTAAGTCGTTGGAGACAATCTCACACATTTCTGCATTATTGTAGCCTAAGGCTTTGCATCTTGTCTTAAATAGCTAATTTGCTTACCATGTCCACCACGACTATCACAGAGACATCTGCTCAATTGCCAGTGCAAAGATGGATACAACTCTTAAAGCGACTGCCAGAGTCAGCAGATCACAGTAGTGTTCCACCACCAACATCATCTGTCACAGCACCTATGCCTGAAAATGTAGATAGGGTCGACATATCCAGTACTAAGCAGGCAAAGATCCCGCCTCCTACGACATGTAGCTCATGAGAGGACGCTCAGCACACATCGTGCCATGAACTCGCATATCGTTGGCATTGAGGAGACCAGTGATTCTTCTGCTACAGATGAGGTAAAGCATTTTTTTACCTATGTGATGCACATACAGGCCGATGATATCATCTCCGTGCATCGGGTTGGAGCAATTTGACCCGACCGCCCTCGTCACTTCCTAGTTCAGTTTCAAGATGCCCTTTCCAAGTTGCATACATGGAAACCATTTGAAAGGGGCCAACTTTTTCGTCCAAGAAGATCTAATTCCACAACTTTGTAGACAGAAAGAGGAATTATGTCAGGTGTGCAAGGCTCCCTTGCAACGAAAATGGGCAGTCTATAGAGGAGGACAGGCTATCATTAGGGATCAGTGGCCTTCTGATCCATGGACAATTTTGGCATAACTCTGGTCTTCTTCATAATTGCTTGTTTTTAATTTACATTAGTTCCTTTTGTTTGGTGATGGGGCTTGGTCTCCAAGTTTCATTTGGATTTATTCCCATTGCATGTGTTCGTCTCATAGCCCGATTGAGTCCCCGTGGATGTAAAAAAATCTCTCTATCTATCTCTCGCACACTTGTACATTCTTATAGCCTAAGGTTTTGCATCTTGCCTTAAATGGATAATTTGCTTACCATCTCCTTCTCTCTCACAATTATAGGCATGAAACTTTTAGAGCCTTTGTGAAGGATGTGAGCTCGCCGATTCTCAAACATTGAAGTTCTTCTTCATCCATCAGTAGTTACTGGATTCCAGTACCTAGCACGACCTCTCTAAAATCCTTGAGATTCAGATTAGTCTAAATCCATTTCTTGCTACATTTGAAAATTATATTTTTTTTAGCCAGGTTATTATGAGTTGTGGTGATTAATGTAACCATTGTAACTTTTGGCATTGGTATTAAATTGTACAATACTGTATTGATTTTTTATTTGTACAAAATCTAGGGGGTAGCATTGTGTATTTTTCCATTTGAAGTAGGGCTTTTACAATTTTTGTATGATGGGTATTCTAAAATTAGGATTTCCAAGGGTAGTGGCTAGGACTGTGCGTTTTTTTGCATATGCCATATTATGCTTCAGGCTAACGACCGAGATTTGACTATAACAATATAATATTACCAATATTTTGATGATATAATAAAATTGAATTGAATGAGTTTTTATAGTCCACGAAGACCAATAGACCTGAGGGACGAAAACAAAGAGAACAATAAACGTATTACAATCAGGATAAAAACAAAAAAACCCTGCGCCGCAAAGGATTTTCGGGGAAAAAACCTTAGCAGTAATGAAGATGCTCAAACTATATAATGATACATCTTAAGATGAAGATAAAGATAACGTATTTTATCGTCCGCAAAAACCCAACTGGCCTATGGGACCCGTACAAAGGAGGGGGAGCTAGTCCCTTCACAAAAATAGTTCTGAAACAAAATAAAACAGAATCTGGGGCCGAGCCCCGTGCAAAGTATATACAAGTATGTACCGTGACATAAGAATATATGGGTAAATACTAGACTATGCAGTGATCAACCAAGGGTTGTCAGACCAATGCTCACGAATGATGGCCTGGCCGCCTCTATATACTGCCCACTTCCTCTGTGCTCGTGCCTCCCAAACCTTGCACAATTCTTGATGCCGTCGAGACAACTGCAAAGGGGACAGATCTTCCTGAACTGAGAAACAAGTGCCTTTAAGTCAATTACCATGCTGCAGCACATAGAGTCTATCCTGGGTTGTACAGAACTGAACCAAAATATGTCGAGGCTGGTCTAAACGGTGTGGCCCTACCCACTGAGCAACAATGATCCCTGGGGACTGCATTCTCATGGCCTCTGAAAAAAATCTTCCAGCTTCTTCCATTCCCGTACACGCCCCTGTCTCAGGTAGGCTGACAATCCGGAGGTTCAAATCTCTAGATTCTTCCATAGGGTCCTGCATGCCGAGCTGTATTCCATCCCCAAGATCGTCCTGGGTTTGGGTGCCCATGTCCATTGTTTGAGACCCATCAGTTTGCATAGCAGCATCTACTGAAGGGGTTTGTTCTGCCTGATGGTCAGCTGCATCAACCTTAGAGGGTTCAGGATTGTGGCGTACGTGAGAAACTAAAGCATATCGAGGGCCTGTGTCCAGGTCTCTATGGGCAAATGGGCAAAATTATCGGTGTAGGTGATGGAAGATGTAAGCGAGCGCAGTACAAAAAAGAGTGTAAGGTGATCAAATTGTGAGCGGGGTCTAGTAAAGGTACATCCGGAACTAGTGTGAGGGCTGGAGGGGGCTGCTGGGGAAGTTTGGGTGCTTGTGGGGGCTGCTGGAGGAGCCTGGCCTTCCAGACCAGTTCCTTAGCCTTCTTGAGGGGTTTCCCATGGAACCTGAAACCTGAATGCTCCTCTGGAGTAAGGATTCTGGGTTCCCATGGATTGGCAGACCTGAAGAAATTTGTCTGAAGATCTAAGCCGAATGCTGCATGAGAACACAATATCAACCGTTAGATGAAATCCAGGTCTAATCCAGGTCCACGACCTGAGCGGCAAGTAATAGGAGTGATATACTTTTTCTGGAGGTCTCAAACCTGATCCGTTGCTCAGGTCCACGCCCATGGGAAATCCCCCATAGTGCAGAGACTCAAAATGGGGGCAGGCAGCAATAATAACCAGAGACAACAAGCAGCACAAAAAGCGGGCAATAAAAAAAACTAACTGGAGTTGTGCAAGAAACCGACAGGACTAATGACCTTGAGGCAGGTAATCCCAGAGCGAGATTGTGGGACAACAATCCAAAGACAAGACTGGAAATTGAAACAAAGGCAGAGACGAAATTGCATCGAAGGTAACAGGCTAGTTGGAGCGAAAGTTACCATGCAAAGAATATCACTTGAATTAGTGGAGCTGTGGAGTGGCCGCAGACTGAATCAAAAGGGGGCGGTAGCAGGCCCATCCCTGGAACTGTTCGTGAGGCCGGTGGCAGCTCCCGACCCTGCTGCACTCCCCAAATCCAATGATGCCAAGTGATATTCGATGCTACATGTACCGATTCTAAGCCTGGAGCTTAGCAGATCCTAGAACCGGTTGGGTAAACCCTGGAGCAGAACAGATCGATTCAATTCGAAACCCCTAGAGCTGGGTCGTGTAAACCCTGCGTGGAAATATAGCAAACCCTAGAATCAATCAAACAAGCCCTGGAGCATAACATATGGAGCAAGCCTGGAGCATAACCGCGCTGGAGCTTTGCTAGATTTGGCATTGGCGCTGGAGCGGTAAGGAACTCGAGTGTCTGCGGACATAACTTGGTGCGCATATACATCACCTTCTGGAGATATGATCTCAATAATCCCACTGAAACCGTGTCCAAGATCACATGGAGTGGCTGGTTAGGTGGGACCAACCCTGTATAGTGTGCCCGGATATGAAGAGTTCTAAAGAGCATGTTCTCTCTGGCTCATGGATCTATCTGCTTGTCTCAATTATGACGCACGGAGCACCGATGCGAATGGACACTATCAGTTTGCGCTTCTTCATAGACAAAAGTGTATACAGATACCATTGTGGACCGCGTTCAAGCATGGGGTATATATTGCTTTTGTAGTGTATTGTTCCAGGGCGCCAACATCCCAAAGCTTGGTGCGGAAGGAAGCGTCTAGGTACTGCTTCAAGTGATTGCCAACATGCACGTTCCACCTGGACAACTAGTGAGCTTGTTTTTTTTTTCATGCAGGTTTTGATGCGCTGCAAACCCATGGCCATGGTATATGCGAGGTTGGGGAGGCGAGCACCGCCCATACTAACCACCTTTTAAAAGTAGAGGAGGCAGGGTTCTAGTGCAGCCCTCTGAAGAGGCAAGAAACCTATAGATTTTATCCCAAGTGCCCGAGCCAAAAACTGAACGCGCTTTAAGCCATTCAGTGGCAAGCGATACCATCGGTCCTCAAACATCTGCCCAATATAGAAGAACGGGATCCACCAAGACCCTGAACGAGTGTGATTAGTGGGCCCAGTCGTAAAGCTCAACTTCATAACTGTTATTATGCATTGCATATATCATATTCCAGTCTGCTGTAGCTGGATAGAAGTGTTCCAAAATATGGTAGTACTGAACTCCACTCGCAGATATTTATAAGTGGGTGCAACCTCCACATTTTGACGAGAAATGAAGGTGAGAGGCCTTGGCTGACAGGAGGACAAGATGAGGAGCACCTTAGTCTCAACCAAATTAACGTGCATTCCAGTGGCCTAAAAAAAATATGCAGGGCATAGATGTTGCTGCATGTCAGCCGGTATGTAAGCTAAGAGATCCACATCACCGATGTATATGAGTTGCCAAATGATATGATGCATAAGCTGAGCCCCGCCAACCCCGTATTCAACAAGCCAATACTCTAACTGATTAATGTACATGCCAAACAACATTGGAGAGAGTGGGCAGCCTTGGCAGACCCCAACGCTATTGTTGACATGTTGGCCTGACAGTGTTGTTCGAGCTGAACATCTCTCATACAAGCGGTATTCTACTTTTCGCAACTCCGGGGGGACTTCCAACTGCGTCAATCTCTCCGACAGCCTCTCCTGAGGCACCGTGTCAAAAGCCTTTGCAAAATCAATGAAACAACAACAGAAAAATCCAAACCAAGAATAAAAGAATCCAAATGGATCAAAGATAAAGAATGCAAATGACTAGATCCACATCTATGACAGATAATCTGTCCAAGAAATCGCAAAGATTAACTCTTGCTCAAGATGATATGTTGAATGGTGTTAACACCAAAAGCAACCAATTCTTGAATAAAAAGCAAACCTTGGCCTAAAATAGATGAATTGAAGATTAACAAGGTCCACAAATCTAATAGTCCTTATAAGCAAACCAAAACCGCCTAATGCCAACAAATCTTGCAAAAAGAACTTGCAAATCTCATCCCAAGATTCCTCCTATCCAAAACCGGCTAATAATTCCAACAAATCT
Organism: Isoetes engelmannii; assembly: GCA_011763485.2. NCBI lineage: Eukaryota > Viridiplantae > Streptophyta > Lycopodiopsida > Isoetales > Isoetaceae > Isoetes > Isoetes engelmannii. The sequence continues at coordinate 9,415 of JAANSK020252495.1, forward strand.
TGCAAAAAGAACTTGCAAATCTCATCCCATAATTCCTCTGATCCTAACTATACCAGGCTTCCAAGAAAGCCTATAGATCAATCTGATCCAGCTAAGAGTATGTTTTCAAAAACTTTTAAATCAAAAACGAATTTGCACTTTCTTCTCTCCTGTTGTTAGAACATAATCTTTATATGACGAGAATTGAAGAAGGATACAATGCATACAAATCATTGCGCATAGAACTGTAGAAGGAACTACTAAACTAGATGTTAACATGGCATTTATACTGACATGCCATGTCACTAAAATAGACACATCAGCGTGCTTAGACATCATAAGGTTAACAAAGTTTCTCGAAGATCATACGAATTGAAGAGCATTACGAATTTGGGCCCTCCCACATCACGTGTAATTATCATAAATAATCATGATTATGCCATCCACACAGAAGGATGATAACAACATGCAAATTATTATGTAACTCTTTACAGCAGTTTCGTTTAGAACTTGAATATAAAAAATTGCTGAAAGAGTATTTCACTTGTAAAAGGCTGATATCCGAAGGACTCTTCATAGTAGATCCCAGCAACCCTACTTATTGCTGGTGCAGACTAGTTTATGGCATTATTTAACAGGAACTTGAAATTATAAAATTTGTACAATCATATCCTCAGCTTCAGGTCTCAGCCCTTGAAAGACAGGCAGTAGCCAGCAAAGTACCCTATACCAATATAGGACTGCATGGAATCTTCAGCCTTGTAGCAGATTGTGGTTGCAGATCTCCCAAGAGCTGAGGCATATAGCAAGCCTTATCTTGTGCAATTTCGATGCGCCGCCTGGGATCATACATGTTTTCATCACGTAGAGCTTGCAAAATGGCACTGGTGGCGCACTCTCTGCAATCAAGTACGTAATTTTGTCAAGTTCCAAATGCTGTAATATAACGAGGCAGTAAGATGAGGCAGAGCTTATCTACGCTGAATATATTTTCTTCCAGTAGAAGAATTCTATGTCTAACTTAGTATATAGACAAATTATAAAGTTAAAATGCCAAATTGTTTTCCTATATGGTCCATATATTCCCATTGTTCCAAACAACTAGTCAATTAACAAGAAAAGAGTCAACACAAATACACATAGTACAGATCAGTAGCCAGGAAAAACCAGCATAAGAGCCCAATACTACCTAGTTATGAGAATCTTGTATAATGTCTGCAATATAGGGCATAGCTCGATGGGTGGAACGGGTTTATTTCCCTCTGGATGCAGGACACTTAGACTTGGCTGCCGCAACAACTCATGAAAAGCTTCAATAGCCGAAATGCCCTAGATAACACAATGCACACCAAATTAATATATCCTGTCATTTGAAGACAGAAATCTGATACATAAACTAAAAATGCACCTGTATCATTCCTTTCCCTTGAATACTATCACCCATATCTGGATGGAGTTCACCATGTGCAAGCTTTTGTCCGTACCAAGCATTGCGCCCTTTCAGCAAGGTAACATATGTATCGGCCAGCAAGGGGCCAGCCAAGCGTTCTGGTTCTTCAGCTAGAAAATGAGTGATGTAAATCATCTCTGATGTACAATGTGCAAAGTATACAGCTTTACTAGTAGCGCTTTCATTTGTCAAAGCTGCAACCATCCCTGTATGCAAACATAAAGTTGACTTCAGAAATGCAAACTCAAAATTTCACAGAAGCCTTTGTAAGTAGACTTGCTGAAATCATAGGAGGAAAAGCAGATGTTGGATGACACAGTACTAAATTTGTAAGATTACAAACATTTTGAATAATAAGCCTTCTGAAAAAAATTAGATACAAGTGGATTACTTGTATCATAAGGAATTAAACCAGAATCCTATCCAATCACATATTTCTAGACACTGCAGTGTTTCTGCTTCAATTAATATGTTGGTTGTTACGAAAGAAATGCATACCTGCACCAATTGCATAAACATTCTTAAGGCCTCCCATCACTTCATGAGTAACAAGATCACTGTTGTCCCAAACTGTAAAATGAGGCTGCCTCAAAAACTGAGCTAAGGCCTTTCTCCATTTCTCTGAACCACAAATACGTGCATTTGCATATTCCTTGTGATAGACTTCTGCAGCAATATTTGGCCCCCCCAGATATAAAACATTGTCAACTGGAACATTTGCTGCCAACATAATTTAGATAGAATAGTTAGGTTTCATGAGAGGATAAAAGACCTGGGGCCCATGCATCAAACATAGGGTCTCTTGAATAAAAAACAATTATCAAGTCCTATAATGGTAATCTGTTAAGATAATCTAGGACCCACATTGTTCCTTAGAACTCAAAAAACAAAGAGTCTGATGGATTAGTTGCTTGCTGAATTAAAAACAAAGAGTCTGATGGATTACTTGCTTGCTGAATCATTTGAGTAGGTGTAACAATATGTGGTACTGGCGAAAGAGAAGCTTCGACTCCTTTAGAAAGTGAGATAATAATTGGCATGGACCTTCGTTCTCTCCAATAACGTCCTATTTCTTCAAAAACAGGTCTAGTTTCGGTAGAAGGCAAGCTGTTAATGATAATATCAGCGTCCCAAACAGCTTCTTGCAGATTGGTTACGACTTTCAAAGGGCATAGAGGAGTGTCAAGCATGTTAACACAAAAACCATCTCTTAAAACCTCGTCTGCAAACAGAACTCTGTCACCAAGTCTGGCTTCAACATACTTGAGATATGCACATTTGCGAATTAGGCGCCTTAGAACATCCTCCCTTGCATTTATCACTTCAAACAGATGCTCAGCAGCGGGCCTGTCTAATGTTTTCCCACCTCTTCGCCATAGCCGGATTTGAATTAAATCCCTCATATGCCCATAAGCTTCTTGTAGCATTGCAATGAAAACACTTCCCCAAGCTCCGGCTCCAATACCAACGATTTTTAGCAGATCGTCATCCCCTTTTCCCAAAAGCTTCCTAATCTCTAAAACCTTCTCCTGATACAGAACATAGCCATTGCAATGCCCATTCTCCATAGCTTTTTGTGACATTGGCGGACTCATCTGCTTGTTAGGATTGGATAGGAATGCTATCCGGTAATCCGATCGAGTTAAAGGCTATTTCCTGCCATTGCAATTGCATGTTACATGCAAAAGCAGACCTGCTTCAATTCAGAACCAGATTCTGAACAGAATAAAAGCGGTGATCAAACATGCAGGGCACCTCATCCACACCAACGCATTTTGCACATCAACTTCAATTTCACTTATCCAACTAAACCACACCGAAAAATCGTCAAAGGGAATACTACCGTCCAGATTTTGCTCCTAGATTGACGACCCAACAGGGCATTACGGCGAGCGTTTTGGAGGCAGAGGTTTGAGAGCTACTGAAGGCATTAAACACCCACCAACAATGCCAGCCAGGCTTCCCAACTGTGTATTTCCAAGGGTGTGTTATAAACTAGGATATGAAGATATCAAGTGGGATTCTAAGACCTACACCACCTGTACAAAGGTTCGGCATATAATTGCATTGCATCTGTTGCATGTCTACATCAATGAGGCACTTCTTTCTTTGTTTATGAACCATGAAATCTAATTCTTTCTTTGTTTATGAACCATGAAATCTAATTCTAAAGCAAGGGACTTGCTTGTATGAAATCCTCTTTCATGGTGCTTGTAGACTAGGATCTCTATGCTCTTTCTTCCATTGAATATAAATAGATTGGGAAATTTTAGAATTGAATTGAGTTTTATCGTCCTAGGATACCAATAGATTGGGAAGTTTTAGAATTGAATTGAGTTTTATCGTCCTAGGATACCAATAAGCCTATATGACCCAAACAAAGAAAGTAAGACCATCGCCAATGGACCAATAGGAAATGCTATGAATGCGTTTGCTCTCATTTCGATCCTTCTAGATGAAGTGTCTAGCAAACTCACTTTAGGACAGCCCCTAAATGCAAGCCTGAATTCCGTCAGGCTTTTGAGCTCGACCCACTCACTTCATAAATGTATGGCTACAGAACCATTTTGTTATGGCTTCCTTGCTCGTGGTCCCATAAGATTTTCTTTACAAGGGACCCATATCTTAGAGCAAACATTATTAAACTAGCTATATTCTAATATATTGGTATGTACATATGAACCTTAAATGTAGATAGATAGAAAGAAGGATGCTATGATAGGGGTAATGTTCTATTCTATTCTTGTAGGACCTTTCTTGGGGTAAGGGCTTGGCGAGCCCGTTACGATGAGTCATGCCCGCACCCTAGGGCGAGCCATGCCCGCACCCCAAGAAATGTCCTAGAAGGGAACACTCACCCTATGTAATGTTAGGGTGGAGGTAATTATGCGATGATGTGGCCTAAAATACACTCACCACGTGACATTGGCAATAGGAATTGCACCTTGAATGCACCACAAGACATTACAAGAAATAATATAGGTATGAAATTGACAATAATTGCCTCCACCCTAACATTACGATATTGTTGTAAATACATTTCCCTTGCTTTCTTGGTTGCCCATGCACAAGTTGGTCTTGATCTGTAATAAACACTAATACTTTTTCCCTTATGTTCCTTTCTCCAATGTTCTGATACATGTCAAGATAGCACACTATTGGCAGCAGGTCAATCCTATGCTCGCCGGAGGCCTGCACCACTACATGTGCATCCATTTGCCCATGAAGAAGCACAGACTGATAGCTTCTATCTGCACGGGTGCACATCACCTCCGCATTGAGACAGGCCGATGGACTCGAGAGGCACGCGAGGACAAGATTTGTCAGTGTTGCCAGCAGGGTGCCATTGAGGATGAATGCCATGTTCTTCAAACCTACCCGGCATACACTCATATCCGGACACGGTATGTTTAGTTGGTTCTGCCTGGCCAACTGCTGCATGTGTTATTGGACACGACCTCCGTGGGTTTGTTGGGATCATATCTTCAAGAGGTCATGGATGTATGAATTCAGCTGTGCTCTTTGATACGGTATTGAATTGTGTTACACGAGTGTACAAATCACCAGCATACTTATTACTGCTAAGGGTTTTCCCTCGAAAGGGCAGGGCTTTTTTAATCCTGACAGTAATATGCGTGCTGCTCTCTCTTTGTTTGGGTCCCATAGGTCAATTGCTCTCCGTGGACGATAAAAAATATAGTTTATCGTATTCTATTCTATTCTATTCGATTTGTTAAGTTTGGCAAACCTTTGAGATGTCACATGCATATAATATTCCTCATATCCAATATTAACGCTTGAATCTTGACGAAATTGGGACACATGGTAATTACTCTTGTGACCACAACATAAACGTAGAACGTTACAATAAGCATCAATTTGATATCTAAAGATGAATAAAATAGAATAGATTTTTTATTGTCCACGAAGACCAATAGGCCATGGGACCTATACAACACTAAAGAGTTTTGCTCAGGGGAAACGCCCTGGTGCTGACGATCTTCCCCAGTGTTTTATCTAAAATTCTTAAATGTCATTAAACATAATCTATTGTTTCTTTTTTATTTTTTGAAGGACCAGCGGAACTACTTAAGAGTTCCGCTCAAGGGAAAACCCTTGGTCTTGATCTCGGGGGGTGCAGCTAATGTAAAGTCTATATGGCATGTGCGTGCACAGGGTTAAAGAAAAAGGCCCTTATATGACTAAAAAACTAGGAAAAAAACCCCCTATACAGAATTTTTTAGAAACTCTAGATGCATCCTTTGCCATATATGTACACCTAGTTCTATAAATTCCTCCAAACCCCCTACCATATTTGTAGAATTAATTATCTAAATTCAACCTGGCCCCTTACCATATTTCTTTTCATAATTCCAGTAATCTTCACCTACAAGCCGCCACAAGCCCGTCTACAAGTGTCCCTCAATCAATGTGTATATAGTTGACTATTTGAGTGATCGAGTTGAGTGTTAAGTAGGTATGATGTGACAAAAACTTGGAGACAACTAGCAGTAGGCCGGTAGAATGGGTCTGGGAGAAGGGGAGGATGGGTTTGGGGAGAGAGTTTAACGTCGCTGTATATATTAATTCCTTCTCTAATGATACTATATTCACACATATCCCAAATTCATATGATTTTATTCTGAATGAAGACTCTTATTATTTGCTTGCATGACACAAACAATGATTGACATTACAAATCCACAAAACTACAATGTTAAATGAGGTGTTGCCACACGGTGGATTGCCCTCGGTGCCTCGTGGGTGGATGTGTATTAATGTTTTTTGCTTTGTCGCAAAAACAAGGAAAAGTTCCGTGGCGAACTTACTGTTTTCAATGACTTCCATCTGTTGCTTTAAGTAATATACCTCTCTTAGAGGGTAATCTAGTGCAGTCTATGGGTCTATACAAGTATAAATTAATCTGTAGAAACATCGAGGGTAGAAAGCACCAAGGAGTTTGAAAGCATCGAGGTGTTTAGAAAGCATTAAGAAGTTTAGATCTGATTGTTTCACACACGGGATATAGCCAGTAAGTTCCCACAATCCTTTTTAGGCATTTTTAGTTTTAGATGGTAATATCTTTAAATCAAATAAAAATGATTGCATTGGTTATAGTTAGTTCTTCATGGCTTGATAACAATTCTCCATTATATGTTACTAGTGTTTTATTTTGCCTCCCTTTTTTTTTCCAATTACATATTGCATATTTTATTTTGCCATATTGCATTGCCCTATGCAAGAAGGATTGATTCTGAAGAAATAGTAGAGTACAAAGAAAGACCTCACTTGGTTGTATTGGAGAAATAAACAATGCTATATCAGATTTTCAACATGCACTTTAGAAGTGCACAAAAAGGAGAGAAATCTTGGATCGAACCCTAGAAGTGGTACCAGGAGGTAGAGGGCGCTTTTCATTCTTGCATCTCCTCTCAATCATCCATCTTACAACCTCAAGGATCAAGCTTATCAATCCAAGGCTCGCAATAACTCCAATGTATGCATCCCTATATTTCCTTAGAGGCTGCAGTATGTGAATGCCTTCAAATACGTTGATTATAATCATCATCAGTATTGCCTACTTAATAGAATGATGATACACATTCTAATACTTTCTAATCTCATGATTTTTCTTGGGTTGAAGCAGCAATGAACGTACCTGCATCATTTAGTGTATAAATTGAAGAAAAATGAAGAAAACACTACAGGTTATGCGAAAGAATTCAAGAAAACGAGATGCGTGGTTAATTACTTGCAAAGATGAAAATGGCAATACATGCTTGTAATAGACGACACTGAATTAGGATGCCAATTTTAATCCTGTGGCCCAGCCTACTACACCTAAGATATATATAACCAAAACTCTGGCAGATGGCGTGAATGTAAAACCAAGACAATGAGAAGCAAGAACAACCTCAAACTCTTCATGCTGAAGATGCTGCTCGATTGTCTCTACTATTGACTGTGCTTGTGTACCAACTTGCTTCTAAACTACATGGCACTGGAGCCACCATGCAGCGGAAGTTCTAAATAAACATCATGAAAAGTTGCTTCTATTTGGCATGATCAGCAACACATGAGACTTGTTGCTTTACCTTCTGACATATTGCTGGAAACACGACCTTGTCCTCTGCATTGCTGCTAATAGGAAGCAATGAGTTTGCATTCAACAGCATGACATGCTATTGAGAAATAAAGAAAACCATTATACCTATGAAAGAGCCAGATTTTGACAAGAAACTGAAGATGTTTGCCAAAGTATCTTAACATTGATAGGTTGGGCCTTTCTGCCTGCTTGGATTCTATGTGCCCCTCAGCAAATTTCTTCAGCTATTTTCTAATTGCATTATGCCAACACAACAATCCATCGATAGAGAACGCCAAAAACCACCATGAGTTGAAAGATGATCGAAAACTTCATGCACATTGTCTATACTCATTTATGCAACTATTATCCAGTAGTAGATAATCTGTACAGCCGCTTGACACTCTCCAATCCACCAATGTACTTTGTTCTTTTAGCCAGTCAAAAAACACCTGAACAATTTCAATTCTTTCATTCGCAATCCAACAAAAGGAAAAATATACATAAATGCCAACAATAGCCTAATCAACTGTTGAAGTAGTTTCTCCCCAGGAACTATATTAGGCATGCCCGCTTGCGTAAGGGATGATGATAACAATATGAGAAACTTTTCCAGGAGGTTGACAGATAAACTGCCACACCAATGAGGCTTGCTCGTCTTCTGTGAAATGCTACATAAGTAATGGCAGAACCTTAACAAAGACAAAGTAATGCTTCAGATAACTTTGTTGCTAATGGATGACCAAAATTTTTAAGCATACATGCAACAACCCACGCAACACAACATTAAACTTTGTTATCATCCTTTCCTGAACTTTGAATTTGGGCTGACATCTTGAACTTATTATTGACATGTACATTATTAAAACATTTTAGTGAAATATGGGTGTGTCCTGGGCTTCTGGAGACATCCGACCAGGGATTGTTACCACGGGTCCTTCTAACAATAGCCCCAAATCAGTGTGACAAAAGACAGAAGTACCAGAAGACCATTTGGTAACTGGGTAATATTCTGATTTTATAGAAAAATCGAGGGGTATAGATCTTAATGTTACTACCATGTTAGCTCACAAACTAGTATACTAAGGAACTAACACAGAGTAATTATAAGGACCATTATCCATAATCACCTTGTCTGCATTTAGATTTTCTGAATGCATTTGCAGAAATAGCGACATGGCTGCTTCATGATATCCACTGAGAGTGTGTACAATAATCATGGCATTCCATACTACCAGATTTTGATGCTTCATTTTCTTGAACACAAGGTGCGCGTCTTCAAGGCTCTTGCACCAGCCATAAATGTTAATAAGTGCAATTGCTAAAACAAGATGGCATTCTTATTCCCTCTTGGCAATGCTTGCGTGTACATTTATCTTGAATTACTGCCTTTAATGCAACACATGGCATCAAGCATGCTAACAAAGGTGATCTTGTTAGGCATCAACTCTTCAACGCTGCAACCCAATATAAAGATCAAACGCACCCAGTGCATAATTGTTTTGAGCATGGGCTGTGATAACGATGTCCAAGAAATAACGTTTCATTCCTTTGTGATGTCAAACATCAAAACTGTTGTGTTAAGGGTCTTGCATTTGCCATACATACTAATAAGAGCAGTCCCAATAAAAACATCCATCTGGCATTCATTATCAATAATCTGGAACTGAATAAACTTGGCTGGAGATTGAACTGGATTGACTACATTCGAGTTGCTTAGTATTCCACCAAAAAGAATCATCTTTTCCATATAAGTTGAAGATCCCAAATGCATTTGATATCAAGACATGCATTGTTTATGGCTTGAGCATCATGCTCCTCTTTGCACCCATAAATCATTAAAAAGTTAAGCAGAACATTCCAAAGATAGATGGCAATAAAGAAGAAAACATAATGGCTCTGAAAAATGCCCTTCAGCTTTGATGGCAGTAACAACAAAAGAATGTGATGGCTTTAAAAAATGAAATCAATTAATAGATCACAAGACCACAAGGTTTCTAAAGATCCATGGTGTGGAGATATTAGCCTCCTTAATGTTTAGTTCCTTAAAGAAGCAACCTGACTAGGTGCAGACAACATAAATACCTACATTTCAAAGGTAAATGATGGGGAAATATTGCTACAAAGTACTTCAATATTGTAAACAGTTATATATACCACCCTCATTCCCACTATCCAGAAATAAATGAATGACAAATTACATCTCTTCGTTACATCTGACCAAGTCTAATGTCAAGCATCTCATGCTGACTAAGTTTAATGTCAAGCATGTGCATCTAGGAATAAAATAAGCAGAACATTTCTACTAAAGGAATATAATCCGATGTTGTTGACATATACTGTTGATGGAACCGACAGGCTTTTCGCCAGTTGTAGTAGACCATCGAAGCACCATTTCCAGACTCCAAAGCCGTTTCAAAATGCCAATACAAAGTTGTGCCTGTATAAATGTAAATGTTTAGGTGTATTTGTAGACAGCCTTTGCTTTCGCAAGTTCCAATGAGGAAAACATACACTACTGCAGTACAAGAAGAGAAAGCTTAATCATCGGAACAACACTTAAAAAAATATCTCCAACCTGCATCATGCACCAATCTCCACTTATTTTGGGAAGCAGACATAAAGCAGAGGGCACCCAGGGCACAAGCAAGGAATCGTGCAGTTTGTAGGTCATAATATGAAAAAAGTTTCCATATTCTGCCAATAGAAATGCACAGTGATGTTAAATTAAGCAATAAGAGATGAAGAAAGGGATGTAGCACTACCGTAAGACAGTATGAGGAAGATCCCCAAACCAGGAAGACCCCTCCCGTATATGAAATACCTCCATTGAAAAACTCGAAGACCTCTAACGTACCATCAAAATTTTCAAACCTTACCTACTCCATTCGTATACGTATGGAAATCCCCTTCCGTACACGCGTTATTATACGATTTCTTAAATGTGCACCCCCCCAAGTCTTCATGGTCTTCCCCCAGAGTTTTAGTTAAAGTTCTCAGATGTCATTAAACATGATTTATTTTTTATTTTCTTTTCTTTGAAGGACCAATGAAACTACTTTCTTCTCATAACATAGAATTGAATTGAATTGAATTGAATTGAATTGAATTGAATTGAATTGAATTGAATTGAATTGAATTGAATTGAATTGAATTGGTTTTTATCATCCATTGAGACCAATGGGCCTATGGGACCCAAACAAAGAAAGAGCGCAATAGATGCAGTACTGTCCAGGATTAAAAAACACCGTCCTGAAGGGTTTTCAAGGGAAAAAACTTAGCAGTAATAAGCCTGTTGATAGACTGTACAATGTTACACATTAATAAAGTATTGGAGGGCACAACTGGGTGTGCAGATCCATAACCTTTTAGAGATATGATCCCACTATCCCCATTGAAGTCATGTGTAGCATCACATGGAGCAGTTGGTCTGGTAGAATCAACTCAAGATAGCATGCCCTGACAGGTTCAAATGCTGGGCAATACTGAACTGTGTGGTACTCGTCCTCAATAACTCTCAGCTGGCAACACTGAGATAGCCTGTCCTGTCGCGCTTCTCGGGATCCATCTACCTGTCTCAATTCGAAGGCGGTGTACACCTATGCGAATTGACGCAATGAGTATGCGCTTCATTAGAGATAAATGTGCCCGCATGCACTCTTGTGGCATTAATCTGGTTTTTGTAGTGTGCAGTTTTTACCTGTTCCAAAGCCGGGATCTCAAAGCTTGTCAAGGAAACATGCATCGAGATACTGCCTCAGGTTATTGTGATCCTCCTTGTTTTCTACCTGTATGCATCTATGCTCCTGCACATTCCATCTGGAGAGCCAATTTGCTCGCTTATCCTTCCAGCAGGGGTTGCGGACCTATTGTCATGGCATATGTGAGGTTTGGGAGGCGAGTGTTGCCCATATTGACTACCTTCTGAAAGTAGATGAGGTGACGGTCTAATGCCGCCCTTTGTAAAGGCAAGAAACCGGTTTCCTACAGAAGTATCTGATACAAGACCGTGAACTTGACCCTAAGTGCCCGACCTAGAAATGCCTTCTGAACCCACTCCAAGTCATTCCAAGTTGCAAGTGATACCATCGATCCCCAAACCTCCACTCGATAGAGAAGAACGGGATCCACCAAGACCCTGAACAAGTGTGATTGGTAAGCCCAGTCGTAAAGCTCTACTTTGTAACTATTGTTTTGCATTGCATATAGAGCTTTCCAGCCTACCGCCACTAAAGTGTCCCAAAATGTGGTAGTATTGAACACTCCCAAGTACTTGTAGGTGGAAACAACCTCCACATTTTTTCCTTGACAAGTGAAGGAAGACCATCTTGGTCGGCACAACGGCAAGATGAGGAGCACTTTAATCTTAGCCAAATTCACGTGTCGAAGGCATCCAAATGCTGCTCCATGTCAGCCCAGGTGTAAGATAAGGGGTCCACATCATCGGTGTAGATGAGCTTCCAGACAATATGGTGTATGAGCTGAGTCCCTCCACCTCCTTGCTGAACAAGCCAACCCTCTAGTTGATCAATGTATAGACCAAACAATGTTGAAGAGAGTGGGCATCCTTGGCAGACTCCAATGCTACGGTTTATAAGTTGGCCTGACGGTGGTATTCGGGTTGAGCATGTTTCCTACAACTGGTACACGACATTTTGCAATCCTGGAGGGACTTCTAACTGCGTCAAGCTTCTCCCTAGGTATTGTGTCAAAGGCTTTTGTAAAATCGACAAAGCAACAATACAGGTCCTGCCGATAATTTCTGTTATCTTCTATCAAAGCCTGCAATGTGGAAAAATGATCAATGATGGATTGTCGGGTCCTGAAGCTTGCCTGTATAAGAGCTCGGACCTTTGTTTCCTCTACCGCCATCAATTGATGCTCCAGAATGCCAACCAACAATTTTGCAAACACCAGGCTGACCATGATCGCATGATAGTTGGTTGGATAGTGAGGATCACCTATCTTATAGTTGGGAACTACTCCGTTGGTGATCCACTATGGAAGGAAGTCTTCCTGAAGTGCCCTGTTGAACAACCATGCTAGAAGGGAGAAGATTTCTGGCCTTCCCCACTTGAGCAACTCTGCCTGCATTACATCCAGATCCGCAGCCTTGCCATTGGTGAGGCGCCGCAAGCACTAAGTGATCTCCTCCTCTGTGATTACTAGTGGCGGGCCCATCTATAAGGGTACCTGAGGTCGAACCCCGAGAGGATCATAAAGCTGCAGAGAATTCTCTAAAATTCTTCTCCAAAATGTCCTTGGGTGATGATCAAGGAGGAGAAACATTTTCCGCTGATGTCTCACAATATATTAGGCCTTCTTGGTTTTGAAAAAAGGGTCATATTGTTTGATTACTTGTACTCGCAAAGCAGAGTCAGTGACTAGTCGAAGCAAGCATTTAAGTTCGTTACATTCAGCATCAAACCACCGGTTCTGAGAAAAGCTTGCAGCGTGTGAGGGTCTCTGTGGCGGGATCTCCCAGATAATATATCGACAGCAGTGAGGAGTACAATGATCAACTGGCCAGCTTGTTGTTGCTAGCTCATCTGCGGGCATATCGGCATAGGACTCTGTGTGATCGTAGTCCCGAGTCTCCTGTCTTTCAATAAGTGAAGCTAGAGGAGGATGGCCACTGTGCAAGACCATTGCAGATAGCCAAATCAAATTTCTAGCGCCTACTCGAGCACACTCTAGAAACAACAACACACAACAACCAAGTTGTCTTAGTGCAACGTATCCATGGCTTCTTGCTCTCATCCCATGTTTTTTTGCCCTTGGTTTTGCCGTTTCATGCCTGACGGTGTGCATAGAGGATGTTGACATTGTGCATAGAGGATGTTGGGTCTATAGTATTGTGGCATTTTTTCCAGTTCACACTCTTCTGTTGGTTTTCTCGTTCTCTTTCTCGTTTATGTTGGTATATGGTTTTGAGGTGTTAGTGTACGCGGTTGCTCAAGGGCTCCTTGTGTTTACTCAAGTTCGCTTTCATTAATGCACCAATTCATTAATTTGAGAATTCTCAAAATTCTCTTTTGCTCCAAATAGCTTATAGCATGCGTATAAAGCT
>JAANSK020252496.1:0-13118 GCA_011763485.2 Isoetes engelmannii
TACGAAGTATGGCAATGCAACTTAGAAGCTGGTCTTTTCACTTTCATGCACACACATGTGCATGAATGGTAGCATATACAAAGATGCTTTGAGATTGTTTTGAAAATAGGAGCAAAGGCGTTGCAGTCTGGCAGACTTAGTGCTAAAGTTGAGAACTGTGTTTTAAGGGGGCAATGTCAAAACCAGGCTGCTTCTTTGCATCTGTACATCATGTGCATCGTAATCCCCTTCACAGGAACACATGGTTTCAGAACTCTTCTAAAATAGTTCTTGCTTTTCTAAAATAGTTGTTTGGCTGTCTGCTTCATCCTCAGCTGGATATGTGGCTGCTTCCAGATATTTGATTTCAGACTTCAAAGTAAGCTTTTGATATTCATTTGTGCTTAGTGCTTAGTGTTGTATTTGTTTTGTGCATGGGATTAGCCGCCCGGCTTTAGGCTGTGGGGAGCTATATGGATTCCGCGGTGCGGAGGGGGTTCGAATCCCCCGGCTCTTGTTTACTTATGGAATAATGCTGCAGGTATATATGTGGTTGACTTTGAGGTTGACTAAATCATTGGCCCCAGAACCTTTGGGGAGAATCATAGTCCTACCATAGTCCTACGTGGAAATTGGGATTTGGTCCATCTTAATTTCCACGGACGGCCCAGGTTCCACTAGGAGGAATCTTATTTAGAATATTCTGGCCATCAATGGTCAGGATTGAGCGATAAAGAGGATTGAGCGATAAAGAGGGATAATAGGATATCCATTACAAGGTTGAGCCGCATTCATGAAGGAGGAGCCACAAAAAGGTTGCCGGCCATGGTGGGATGATAAAAGGTGACATAAATGGAAAAAGATGTATGATAATAAAGGCAATGGGTGTAGATCGTGCCAATGGTGAAAGAGCATAGTGACCAAGGAAATGACATAAGAAATAGGGTAACATTCCAAAAAGGCATGAGAGTAGGGGAGTAGGGAAAATGAGTTGACACGCTAAGTAAGATTTCTCAACAACGAGAAAATAAGGTGGAATAGGTATGGTGGAGATAAACAACAAAGCATGGGTGTGAGAGAAAGAAAAGTGGCTAGGCAAAAAATGCAAAGGTGGGCTAAAATGATATGTGGATATGGAATTGAGGGAAATGGTTAAGGTTGAGGAACATAAGTAAGGGGATCTTTCAAACTCTAACTTCAATCTTCAACCAATGTCTTCCAAACTCTAAAAACCAGAATTTTCTAGAGCATAACTTTGAACAAACATGTTAACCTAAAATATAGTACCGCCAATGGGTTTTGACCTTGAGTGCTTTGTGTTGACCTTGAAGATGAACTCCTTTTGAGCTTCTCATCAATGTTTCCAAACTTCAATCTAGACTTCAAGAGTGAGTTGACCTAGTCCAAGTGCATAGTCCAAAGGTTAGTATGTTTCCCTTTGGGGGCAACACAGAGCCAAGCCGTTGAAGCCAAGGAAGGCTTGGCAAACAGATACACAATAGGCTACGAAGGTCACCAAGATGTCACAAAACGCTTTGGAGAATGCCAGAATGCTTAGAGCTGAATGCTACCTTTGTTTGTTTTGTGTTGTGTTGTGTTGTGTTTTAGTTTACAGGTTCTAGAACAGATGAGTTCTTCCACTTTAAGGAAGCGCCATGGAGAATCCAGGCTGCCTGGCCAACGGTCGAGCCATTGCCTTTCTGGGTTTTTAATGTAAATAGTCTGATAAATGTTTCCAATCATTGTGTTCGATTTGCACCATTGAAAGTTTTATCTCAATTCTTCTTCAAAATGTTTGTGACCATCGATCTGGTATAATGCAAGGAATATTCCACAAATTGGTGGCTGGCAGCGAAACTTGAACACAACACATCTATTACCTCATTTTTTGGACAGCAACGGTCGAGCCATTGCCTTTCTGGGTTTTTAATGTAAATAGTCTGATAAATGTTTCCAATCATTGTGTTCGATTTGCACCATTGAAAGTTTTATCTCAATTCTTCTTCAAAATGTTTGTGACCATCGATCTGGTATAATGCAAGGAATATTCCACAAATTGGTGGCTGGCAGCGAAACTTGAACACAACACATCTATTACCTCATTTTTTGAACAGATTTTATGGACTGCACTGCATGATCCATTGTTAGGACCCACGCCCTATTTGCTACAAAAATAAACAAGTCGAAAAGAATCTAAATTTGTGGACGTACACGTGGGACTTCAAACCCAAACTAGCTACAAGAGTGTGGCGGCGGTGAGCTCCTGTCTGTTAGATCCTCCTCTGGAAAAAATGGAAGCCAAAGTGCTCATCTATCCTCAGAGTCTGGTAAGTATGTGCTCGGTAATGCCCGAAAACATAAAAACCATGGCCATTATTTTTCTTCTAGTTTGGACATGCAAACATCCGAATCTTATCAGATTGAGTCCCTATGGATTGAAGATTAGTCTGTTTATTTGGCAGGGTTGTTCAAAACAGGACTTTTTGCAAGGGCATTTTGGCAGCCATTTGGTTTCATGTTTTCAATCCCATTCAGTATGTTTATCACAGAAACGGTATGCTGCTCTTAATGTCTCGTTTGTGATGGCTCCACCACAACCACAACAGAGGTCTCCATCTTCAACTGGATCTGTAAGTCTTTTCTACGGTTTTGTCTGCAATTGTTTTCGTATTGTTTATAGATGTAGATTATTAGCTAATTGTGTAGATTGATAGCTCGTTCTGTTATTCATCTTCTAGGTGAAGCAAGCAATGACACTCACAGAAAAAATCCTTTCTCGTGCATCTGAAAAGGAAAAAGTTTCCCCTGGAGATAATGTCTGGGTGAAAGCAGATGTGTTGATGACTCATGACGTTTGTGGACCTGGTACAATTGGTATATTCAAAAAGGAGTTTGGCCAGAATGCGAAGGTATCCTGAAAACTTGTCCACTTCTAAATTTGAACTTTACACATCTGATCTGATTTATATAATCGGTTAACTATTCAATGTTAGGTCTGGGACCGTGAAAAGATTGTCATAATTCCAGATCACTATATTTTTACTGAGGATGAAAGGGCAAATAGGAATGTGGATATCCTCCGTGAGTTTGCGCAGGAACAAGGCATTAAGTTTTTTTATGACATTAAAGATCGTACTGATTTCAAGGTAAGCCTACAAGATTCTGATGTTTTCTGACAAGCCCTGTCTGCTGTTATGATAGATTGTGCTATTTTGCAATGATGTTTAGGTCAATCCTGACTACAAAGGCGTTTGCCATGTAGCACTTGCTCAAGAGGGTCACTGCCGTCCTGGGGAGGTACTTTGTTAATATTTTGGATTGGAAGTGAGCCAACTTTTTAACGTTTTGGAACAGGTGCTTTTCGGAACAGATTCCCATACATGTAATGCTGGTGCATTTGGTGAGTTTGCAACAGGAATAGGCAACACTGATGCAGGGTTTATTATGGGAACAGGGAAATTGCTAGTAAAGGTATATGCTTTATCACAGAGAGCTGATAGCCTTTATCGGTTGCTAGTTATTTAGTTCTAGCCTTCATCTGTTGCGCATTATTTAATAATTTAGTTCTATATATTTTGGCATGTGATTCAGGTCCCCACAACATTGAAATTCGTACTGGATGGAGAGATGCCCAGCTATCTGCTGGCAAAGGATCTAATCTTGCAGGTTGGATCTTTTTTTTAGTGAGTTCAAATGCCAGGTTATTCTATATGGTGTGCATTGATACGTATTATGGTGGTGGTAGATAATTGGTGAGATATCAGTTTCGGGTGCAACTTATAAGGCTATGGAGTTTACTGGTACGGCCGTAGATCGAATGACGGTATGTCCTCGACTCCTAAGCTCAACATCTATGGTCTTGACGATATTGATATTTACACAGATGGAGGACAGAATGACACTGTGCAACATGGTTGTAGAGGCTGGAGGTAAAAATGGTGTGATTGCAGCAGATCAGGTGACTTTTAAATATCTTGAGGTATGCACTGCAGAACCTAAGATCTTACTTTGATGTGGACCACTGAAGACATTGCTCTTGCTTGCTTGACAGAACAAGACTCAGTCAACGTATGAGTCTGTTTTCAGTGATGGTGATGCCAAGTAAGATTTGGGGTCTGGTGTTTTTCAAGCATGGTTTGTCTCTTATGGTTTAAACATAAATATTGTACCTTCTATAGATATCAAAAGGAATACAGATTTGATGTGTCCAAACTGGAACCTGTTGTTGCGAAGGTAGAGCGAATTCTAATTACCGTATTAGATATTGATGTGCTACTTAATATGCTTTACAATTACTCTTTTGCAGCCGCACTCACCAGACAATCGTGGATTAGCTAGAGAGTGCAAAGACGTGAAGATAGATAGAGTATATATTGGTTCCTGCACCGGAGGGAAGACGGAAGATTTTCTGGCAGCTGCAAAGCTTCTATATTCTGCGGTGTGTTTTCAGACCAGTCGTTTTCTATTTTTTTCCTTCATTACATGCATAAAATATGTATTTAGGAGGATGCGGAGCATGTTTAAAGGCACACAATTTCTACCTTTTGATCAATTCATGGAATTTGTGATTGCATGTCAGAGAGGAATTATGGCCGACTTATGTGAATTGAACTTTGAAGGTGTTTTATAGTAGACAAAAGGAATTAGAGTATAGAACAATTAAATCATAAATTCCTTCAACATATCAGCTACAAGGTGCTTTATGCATATGCATCCGAGTTAGCATCATAAAATCGTCCCAGCCCACATTATACCTTTCAGGCCAATCTGGAAAATAAGTTCATGTTGGCCCTATCGACCCAAATGAAAGTTGGACTGCTTTTGGCATTTATGGGGACTGTATTTTTTACGTGGCATTGTTTTTACAAGACACAAGCATAATCTCAAATTTTTAAATAAGAGCATCATGCAAGGTTCTGCAAGACAAAAGAGAACATGTACGAGAGGGGTGTCTGTTGAATGAAGTTCACAAGTTCATTGCACTTTTGATTTTTGATTTGATGTTTTTGATATTTGATTTAACGAGTTTGAATTTATTTCAGGGTCAAAGAGTAAAAGTGCCCACGTTCCTTGTACCAGCCACCCAGAAGGTTCTACTATTTTCAATATGTTTCTTAACTTACAAAAGCATGATTATGTTTGTTAAGGAGCATGTACTTGCATATTCTGACTAATTTAAGTGGCGATTAAAAGGTGTGGGCTGATGTTTACGCAATGCCTGTTCCTGGCACTGATGGGAAGACATGCGCTGAAATTTTTGAGGCAGCAGGCTGTGATACACCTGCAGCTCCATCATGTGCTGCATGTTTAGGTGGGCCCAAAGACACATATGCACGCATGAATGAACCAAAGGTAATATATTCTGAAGGGTTGCTTCTCTACAGGTTTTCTTTTGACCAATGCTAGTGTCTATAGGTCTGCGTATCGACAACAAACAGAAACTTTCCTGGTCGTATGGGCCATAAGGAGGCACAAATTTATTTGGCATCTCCTTACACAGCAGCAGCATCTGCACTTACTGGTTACGTGACAGATCCGCGTGAATTTTTATGATCAGTTTCTGTTAGTGCTATAAAATATAGTATAAAGAGGCTGTTATTTTGATATTGTGACACTGAGGATATCATATGACAATTTTCTATTATACGTACCCATGAAAAATACTATGGTATGGGATCTCTACAAGGGACATAACGCAGGTGTACACTAAGGCAAGTAGTACCTTAGCATCATCATTGGCAGGTGATGCTACTGACTGATGTGTTAGCTTTATGCATGTCTATAGATGCTGGAATTGGTCTCCACCGACTGGCAGGTGCTGATGCTACCAACTAGTTTGGTAGCTTTGTGGTAGCATGTCTATGTAGATCCTGGAATTGGTCTACAGCAAGTGTAAAATGTATCAAGTTGACCATACGTTTTGTTGTTGTAAAGATCTTTGCAACGTCCAGGAGGCATTCTACAAAAAATTTAAGTTATAGTGGACGACCAATCTGTCTGCAACGTGTCACCTAAAGAGCAATATTTACATAAAAAGGGCCCATTATGTATACAAGAAATGTCTCTTTACTAGACATTCTGGGATGGAAACAATGTGCGTGTTGGCACTGTTGACATCCCAGTAATGCCTGGTAAACAGACGTTACACGGGGAGAACAGTTAAAGAGGGCTGACTGTTAGACATCCCAGTGGAGATTTTTGACATCACAGACGTTGTAAAGGAGAGACACTCCAGAGGAATTATCTGGTGAAGACGATGTAATGTGGACAGCGCATTGTTTGGAAAATGTCAATAAATAAGTTGTTAATGCGCCAAAGGATTCAAGCAGCTAGTCATTTGGACCAAGAATATCGATAAACAACTTAATGCAACAAAGTGCTAATGCAACAAAGGGTTGCCCTTGAACGACACAGGGGGCTAAAGGTGATCTTTGGTTTGGTCAAATGATGTCAATCATTAAACTAAAATATAAGTTGTGCAGCATTCAATTAGAGAAGCTAATTTAGTGCAAGTTCATCAAACAACCTTTGCATTGCAAAATGATTGTTATATGTTTTTGTGAATACATTCAAAATGTAAATGTAGCATGTGTAACGGAGTTATGCTTAGCTTCGTTTTAGTAGAAGTGCGGTTTTGTGGCTTTGTGTTTGCAAATGTGTTTCTTTTTTATTTGTGAAGGTGCAGATAGATGTTTCTTGAACAATAAAGATTTGTCTCATTAAGCAGAATGTATGAAACCACAAGAGGCATAAGAGCGCGAGCCTGCTCTTTAACTCATTTGTGCTTGGTATGTAGAATAAATGTCGGCATTTCGAGTCTTCTTGCTTGAACTTTACGATGTTAAACTAATGCAGATGTATTCTATTTTAATAGGTGGTTGCATATTGACATGTATTGTATTTTGCATGCAAAGCATAGCTACTCAGAACCAAAACCAGAACTGGAACGACATCCAACTTTAGAAATAAAAAAGTGACTATGGATTTGATGTTTCAATAAGCTAATTAATATGTTGAACTACTTTTCAAGTTGAAAAATATAAAGTATAATAATGTGTAATGATGGCCAAAGGAAAATTAGACCTAATTTGTGCCCTAATCTCTTCAAAGTAAGAAGTCATAAGACATATGAGACTATTTCATGTGATAACATGATTCACTGATACATATTCATACACGAGTCCAAATTGCTTGTTGTTCTTCTAATAGTTCAAGTAGTGTTTAAATTCTTTTTCCTTTTGATATAGTCTGGGGAAGTGCAGTGCTCGAATAATTTCCCCATGAATCCCCTCATGCATCACAAAGGATAACGCGACACCCATATATGATCACACGTGTATGATTGTCACCTGTATTTATCCAAAAAGTTACAGATTTAATTCTCTAGAACCTCTCTAGAGTCCTAGAAAGTTCCAAAAACATTCTTCTAGAAGCTTTTGGAACTGGCCCATTTGCTAGTGTATAGTTCTCTTGTGCCATTCATGACGATTCTACATACTCATGTATGATATATATAGATTATCCATCCTTCTCGAGTATCTGCAATGCTTGTATGTTTCTTCGTAGGTTCAGGGCAATTTAAACTGGCCGGTCCTTGTCCATTCTGAGCCTAGAGTTTCCTTACCTTCTTGTCCATTATCTTTCCATCATGGAAGATATTGTAGCAAGTAAAGAAATTAAGGAGACTCTCGTGCAAGAGGTTGCAGAACTTGTTAAAATGCGCCAGAGGTTGCAACTTGAGAATAAGAAAGCTTAGAGAAGATTTAACATGTCATGATTCTGCATCAGGCTCAGCATCGAGGTCTTTAGAGTCCAAGATCATCTTCTCCGGTTCGCCCCCGAAAAGTTTGATGGCACATGGTCAAAGCTTGGTGGTTTTCTAAATCAAATTCGATTATTGATCCAACTTCATCCTCACAGATATGCAATAAATCAAGCTCAGATCTCTTCTTAGGGGGTTCTTATGGGACCAACTCTCCGTTGGTTTGCATCGTTGCTCGAGAAAGAGACTCCACATTTGGAGGATTTATAACATTTATCACGGAGCTTGAGGCTTGTTTTGGAGACACCAATAGACAAGGGGACTGCAGTCACTCACTAAGCTCAACAATCTGAGGTAAGGGCCACATCCAACTTCAGTTTGTGCACCTGAATTGCGTTAGATACAACTTATGATGATATTGCCTTTCGCAACTGTTTTTGAAGGGGGCGTTGGGATGACGTGAAAGATCTGTTGCTGAATATGGATGACCTTGAAACCCTTGAAGAGGCTATTAAGTTTGCGGTGCGATGCAATAATTGGTTATTCGAATGTAAGTGAGAGCGTGAGGATCCAATATTAGCTTCAGTTCCGCTCATGACCCAATCCTGTCTTCTGAAGCTGATGGTCCAGTACCGATGCAAGTAGATCGTTCAGTTTTTTGGGATCCTTTATTTTCCCTTGCTGAAAAATAGCATCAAAGGGATGCCAATCTATGTTTGTTAGGGATAATCAGGCCTCGAATTTAGATTTTTGATCAACCAGCAAAAATGCCGCCCTTTATTTGTACTTACTGGATCTTTGTAAAAACAAACCTCTAATTTGCCGGATTTAACATTAATTTTATGAAATTTTAATCGGAAAATTGGTAGCAGCTGCTTTATCAAATTGGATTTTAACAACTTTAATCGGAAATTCTGGTTAGGAACCTCCTTCATTTCGACCCCTGGGGATAATGTTCCCTAGGGAACATTACGTGGGGTAAGGGCCTGACGGGCGAGCCGGCCCGAACCCCAAGTAATGTTCCCTGGGGGAACATTTTCCCACGTAAAGGGCAGGGGGAGAGAATTTCTTCCTGCCATCGCCATAGCTCCGGTGCCCTATTCCGGTAGAGCTTACAGAAAGACAGGCTCAGAAAGACAGGCTTGGACTCCAAGTTTGGCGAAGATTGCCAAACTTTCCTCCACTGCTCTTCTCCGGTGCTCCTTTTCCTTGTTATTCTTCCTTTTTTCCATCGAAGTCTACTGCCATAGCCATATGGAGAGCTCTGCTTTGAAGCGAAATAGTATTTTTCTGTTTTGAATCGGAATAGTATTTTTCCGTTTTGCATCTTAGGGCTTCTGATGTTTTGCTTTGACTAGAACCAGGTCCACCGAAAATTGGCAGGGGTTAAGGCTCTGTTGTAGTTGAATTGGAAAGCTTCCACCGCTGCTGCCTCGACCCCTGTCACATGAATTTTTTGATTTCTTGTTTCCCTGATACACTTTCCAGCTTCCGCTTCAATCCTTGATCCTGGACATGCTGCATCCGCCAAAAAAGTGGAACTCACATCCACCGGAACAACAGGGGATTAAAGAGGCTCCATCTGCCAAAGCCAGACCTCTGTTTTAAAGCAAGCAAGCAGGCGCTCTGTTTTGAAGCAAGCAAGAAAGGATTTGGCGAAGGAGGAGTCGGGAATCGTTCAAAAAGCAGGGCTCATTTCAATAGATATTTCATTGCACAAGGAAATTATAGGATATAATCTAGGTCTGAAACTCACTGAAATTCTCTCCCCCTGCCCTTTACGTGTTGTGGAGGTTTCCAGTTGTCTTTTTTGTTCTAAGTTCTTGACCTCCTATCCTCTTGGGAGATCCCTCCTTTTTTGCCATATACATCATGTCAAGATATATAAATCTCTTCGTCCTATTCTAGAAAAGGAAAAACGTTGTACACATGGCTAACCCTCTATCCTAAGCCTGCCATGTTGCTAGTTTTTAGCAGGTTTGCACAAACCGGGCCGGGGTTGGAACATTAAGTCCCTCTGAGGCTATCCACTTTGCTGCCACTTGGATTTTTGTGCACGTGGAGCCCTTACAATCGTCGGATTTATCTACGGTTCTTAAAAATTTTGAAAATTCCACGCTGTTCACGAGTACTCTTGGGGAAGTTTATGTCGGAGGAGAGAAAACCTGTTTGTTCTTGCGGTAAGCGCGTAAAATGGGCTTTTTCTCGTGTCTTCCACTTCCTTGGGGCTCTCTCTCTAGTTTACACCGGAAGGCAGGCGATTACTTCCGTTCCGGCGATCATTTGGAATAAGCAGAGTCTTCATAGCTTCTATCCTGGCTATGGTGTTTATTTGAAGCCAGAAATCGCAGAGAACAGAGCTCAGAATCGTCAGCAATTTAGTACTTAACGAAAGAGCTACCGATGCATTTTAGAGCTCTTGGCTATGGCTCCTATTCTTCCTTCATCGATAATGGTAACGAGAAAACTCGACATTATCTGCCGATCACTTTCCGAGAATCCGGGATTTTCGACAGGAGGCTTGGGGAATTGAATTCATTTGTGGTTGCCGGCAGTCTTGGTGACAGTGTTCTGGCAGGAATCCCGTTGGTTCTTAGGCATAATCTGATCTAAAAGCAGATTAAGGTGAAGCCTGCTCCTCATCTTCCATATTTTAGAAGATTTATCCATTGAAGTAAGATGCAAAACTTATGCTGCA
The DNA here is from genome assembly GCA_011763485.2 of Isoetes engelmannii. Lineage (NCBI taxonomy): Eukaryota > Viridiplantae > Streptophyta > Lycopodiopsida > Isoetales > Isoetaceae > Isoetes > Isoetes engelmannii. Next base: position 10,440 of record JAANSK020252496.1, read on the forward strand.
GATCTATCTGCCAGACCAGTATGCTATAAACAGTCCTTGCTTCATTATTTCTGGAGAACCAAAGTGGAAGCCAATTGTATTCTTTCAACAAATGCCTGAAAAGAATGTAAGCTTACCATTTCGCTTCCAAGGTCCTTCAGTGGCAAACTTGTAGAGAAAAGAAAGGATTTGAAGCGCCTTACTTCCTGGTCCAGGTATCTGGAAGAGGCTGACGATTGGATGATATAGATGAAAGAACTATTTCTAGGGTTGAAGTTTGCATAGAGTACAGACATACAGCTTTATGAAGGAATCTACCATGGCTTGCCTGTTGCAGTCAAAATAATGTGATTTCCAGATGATAATGAAAAGCATGCTGGTGAACTAGATCATCAGTTGCCTCATGAAGCATTCTTCTTTCTAGACTCCATCATCCCGTCATACTGAAGGTTAGATCCTATCCTATTCATTTTGTGTTTGTGATGTTTCTGTTTTAGTCTTTTTGATCACACATTATTTTTAGCAAATATCATTCTATAAAATTTGCTTGCTGATGACTAGCAGAATTTGGATTTGAATCAATGCTAAACTCCATGGAAAAGGAGAATATGTTCAAGAATTTTTTTCAGGATTTTGGATTCTCATCGTTGAGCATAGTAAGGTCTTCAATAAGCTGTCGATAGAAGTTTACATCATCTCTTGCCTTATCCAAATAGACGCCATGGCAGTCCTTACAGGTGTTAGATGTTGGAATGTATTTTGCAATAAGAGATGATACCTTAACCGTAAGCCAAGTCTATTGCAAGAATTTTTTCAGGATTTTGGATTCTCATCGTTGAGCATAGTAAGGTCTTCCAGAAGCTGTTCACAGAAGTTTACATCATCTCTTGTCTTACCCCATGGCAGTCCTTACAGATGTTAGATGTCGGGATGCATTAACCGGAAGCTAAGTCTACAACACAAATTGGTCTTGTAATTTTTCATGACAAAGGTGTGATTCCATCTGGTGATGGTACTGATGCAGAACTTATCTCATGGATTCTTCCTGGGTGTTATTCAGGTATGTAGTTTACAGCATTATTGCTATTGCCTGGATATGTCCATGGAAATTCTTTGGTAACATCGCAGATCATTGATATATGCCTGGAAGTTGAATATGCTGGACATCATATTTATGTCTGAAGTTCAGATTCTCCCTTCTTATCTTCCTTGGAAACTGCATCAATTGTTTGTTAAACATCTCCATGAATTTGCATCATATGTGCGCAATGAAGGTGTCCTAATTTCTATGTGCTATACAAGTTTGAGAAACATCTGTCGCCCACGTTTGAATTGGCACTATCTCTTTGTTCTTAGGAACTGTTGCATCATGCTAAGAGACATGCTAGGAGACATTATCAAAAATCCGGTCTATGCCTAATTGTCCATCCATGCTTACGTTGGAAGGAGCATTAAGTTCCCTGGGATGAAATGAAGCTACAGGGTTGGCAGCATGTTCCATTATAGGATAACAGAATATACGATCTGTGATGTAATTGTTGGTTATTCTATTTACTTATAATTTAAAAAATTGTTGGTAATCTTGCATCTTGATTCCTTCGTTCTGTTTGAGCATGTGCAGGTAATCTTGCATCTTGATTCCTTCGTTCTGTTTGAGCATGTGCATCAGGCTTCCATGATCTGGATTAGGATGCTACGCCAGATGTCTATAAGTCTCTCATTATCGTCATTGCAAGCAAAGTTATTATCTACTTCATTGTTGCACATGCACTACTTGCAGTAGGGACAAGCATTGCTGCAAATGGTCTTGTCATGTTAATTGGAAAACACACTCCTTTGATTGAATGACCCATTTTTTCATATTAAATACTGATGAGTACATAATATGTCACTGGCGCAATATGTAGCCCCAGTATTTTCAGATTGGAAAAGGAAATCTTACTTGAGATTTTAGCATATTTAAGTAGTTATATGCTCAATGCATTTGTAACCATAGATCTTACCACCGGGACTTTGAATGGCAAGACTGTTCTCATTGAAGTACATACGTCTGATGCATTTTTGTGGAAGTTGGAGAAGAATGGACGCTGCAAGTACCTTGATGAGTTTTGTTTTGTGTTCAGATTTAGGTGACAAAATGGTGTGGAACTTCCCAGTCAAACCGAGATGGCAATTCCTTTATGTTCTATTCTCATCACATTATGATGGTAGTTCCGTCAATGTTGTGGCATATTTGCATATGTTTTGAGGAGTTCCATTCCGATGGTGTTGTGGATATGGCAAATCTATTCCATTCAAGATCTCTTTGATAATTTGGTGCGTTGTTTTGTTTCTATTTTAAAAGGTTTAGGAGTAGTCATTTCAACCGATGGCTCATGTTGATGTAGTTGGACCTGATGTTTGTTCTATTGCTACAGGTCTGTTGCAGAATTAAAGCTGCACAAGAGTTTCTTTCGTAATAGAACAAAACTCTTTGATTACCACACGCCACTAATTTTGCAACTAAGTTTACTTTGTAATGCATTTTGAGGCCTAAAATAAGGTTTAACAGGTTGGAGATGTTTTCGAATGTGTTTGTGCCCATTAAGTGTGCCCAATTCGTTCCGTATTTGGAAACCGTATTCTGGGTAAGGTTGGGACTAAGATTGTTGTATCGTATTGTATAAAAAATGGTATATTTAGCACAGTTTGAGCAGCTTA
>JAANSK020252507.1:0-13117 GCA_011763485.2 Isoetes engelmannii
AGAAATACCTTGTTCCGTGGTAGAAAAATGACACCAATAAATCTAGTAATGACAACCGTAGTCTTGTTTCTTATGCATATGAACTGTTCATTTTAGCAAGAGAATAGTAAGAAAGAGAAATTAATCTATAGAAACGGTGTAAAAGGATAGAAGAACTACCTTGCTCCGTGGTAGAAGAATGAATGTACTCAGAAAATCCGACCTAACGAAAGAGATAACTTCCCAAACGCAAGCGTACCCATGGCCATGGCCACGTGGAATTTTCACGAATTACCCTGGCCCTAGATGAGATCCAACGATTCTAGGGCTCTCTAGGTGCACAATCTTCTTACATGGCATCAACTTGGATAGCCTTAGAGGGACTTAATGTTCCAACCCCCATTTCTGCAAACGTGCTAAAAACTCCAAAATACCCTTAATGCTTTTAATTTTTCTTATTATTTTGGAATGCCCCGGTCAATGTATTTGGCCATATATATAATCTCGTATATCACCAAATGCCCTTGTCTCGAAATCTCATAAAATTTCAATTAACACTAGTAAACGTGTGCCCGGCGTTGCCGAGCTAATGTCCTGGCATATGTTTTTGTTCGGCCTTTTACGTTCATGTGTGCAATTTTCGATAACAACACATGTTGATATTGGCAAGAATGAACATTATTTGCTTTTGTAATTATTCTTGTTATTGAAATTGTCTAATGACGGAATCATCAATGCAGCACATCTCCATTTAAAGGATGGATTTCAACAAAGAAAACAATGCTGTATAAGGAATGTGGGGGCAATTAATTTACCTCTAAAGACAAAAACTTCGAAAGATAGACCCAAAACTTATGCTCAAAATGTCACTCTTAGAAGTAGTTAAATACATCAACAATGAATAGGTACATAAATGCAAAAACACAAAATTTTGCCCTGGTTCATTGACGCAGGTGACGTGATACTTCTTGTCACCCTTCAAGCATTTGGCAACATGGTGACCGAAGACATACCACTGGACCAAAATACACACCATCTATATGCACGAAGAAGTAAGTAAGACAAAAAAGAAAGAAAGTAGACGAAATTAATGCCAACAAAGAGAAATTAGAAGTAGAGATTTTAGGTATTAGATGCACACTTAGAGGAGTTCTTTGTATATAATCTTTGTAATACCCTTAATGCTTTTAATTTTTCTTAATATTTTGGAGTGCCCCGGTCAACATATTTGGCCATATATATAATCTTGTATATCATCAAATGCCCTTGTCTCCAAATCTCATAAAATTTCAATTAACATTTATCTACTAATACACTAATACACTAATACACGGCATCATGTTTGTCGCATACAAGTCGGCTATATCAACTATTGCACACATCAATGCTTGTTTTTGTAAGAACATCTGACATCATATGTTAATCACGAAAGAGTGATAAAGGATAGCAATTCGATGAAATCAGTTTTGCAATAAAGGTTCACATAAATATAAACTGCTATCTACGCACGGCAACGCCGGGCACAGGCACATATTGACGGTATTGACAATACACAATTTCAATAAATAAAATAACTATGAAAGCAATTCTTACCAGTAAGTTGTTGGAAATTGCACATAGTTAAAGGCCAAGTATAAGCACACGCCAAGACATTAGCCCGGCAACGCCGGGCACACGTTTACTAGTGTATTCTATAAGATGCCATGTGTATTTCGTATGATACCCTTTCGCAACAGATTGTTTTGGCTCCCGCCGCATTCTACAAAAAGCTTGTGCAATTTTGGATGCTTAAAAAGAAAGCAGCCACCGTTTAGTTTTCATCAATGATTCTCTATCTCTTTTGCATCAGCAGCGATTCTATTCCATCATTCCTTTCGATTCAGCCACAACAATTCTCCATCAACAAATATCTTAGAGAGGGATTTTCAGATATTTGTAAGAGATTTGTATCAAGGCAGGGGATCAGACCCATCCACTGATTCACAAACCAACGATTTGTGGCAGTCTCCAACATTGAAGTCAAGCAGCTGATAGTGTAGCTGAAGATAATCCGTTCTTATACATTTGGCTAAAATTTCTGCGAAAGTCCTCTATCCCTCGTGTATCAACTCACATATCAGATATGCATTCTTAATGGGGATAAAGGTGTTAAACTTTTGATAGTGTAGCTGAAGATAATCCGTTGAAGACCAAAGCAGAATCATCAATTTATTTTCATCACTAGAAGGAATGGACCATTGTGTACATACAAGAATCTAAGTTCCACTAAAGAAGTGTCAAAAGCGGTGATTCAATATCAGAAGGAAAACCATCCGGACTGTACCCTGTCAAAGGGATTTGAAGAGGTTTGCAAGGGTTTTATAGCCATTTAGAGCAGACCTATCCATCGTTTCCCAAGCCAACAATCTGTGGCAGCCTCCATCATTGATTTGGAGCAGCTCAATGAATTTCTCAGAGTAATTTTTAGAGGTTTATCAGGTCTTTATAGCAATTTGGAGCGGATCCATCCACCATTTCTGAAGCCAATTTGTGGCAGCCTCAAGCCCAACGATTCTTTCAGAGGGAACTTGGAGTAGCCCCATCCATCGATTCTTAAGCCCTGTGCATTTATTTGAAGCAGCCCATCCACCGATCAAAAGCAGACCCATCCACCAATTCTCAAGCAAACAGTTTTGGAGCAGCCTCTATCTCAGGCTTAATTTTCTCCCGACGGACGGAATCTAATAATAGGTAGATCACGGCGGTGGAATGGATTACGGCATGATTTAAGTTGTTTTCCATAATTTCAGGATTCAGAAGAACTCCCGCGATACGGTTCCGGTATTCTGCGTGCATATAATTGTCGTATTTTCCTGTTTACATGGTGCCTTTTTGCACGCTGCCTGTTTATATGATCTTCCAAACTTCAAGTAGGCATCTTCCAAACTTCTTAACCGAGAGTCTTCTAGAGCATAAACTTGAATAGGCATTCTGACCTCAAATAAAGTACCTTCAACGGGGTTTGACCTTGAATACTTTGTGTTGACTTCGAAGATGAACTCCTTTTGAACCTCATATCAATGTTGACTGCCAAGGTCTTCTAAACTTCATGCAAGTGCGTAGACCAAATATTAGTATGTTGCCCTTGGGGGCAACATCTCGCCAAAACAAAAAAATGGCTGATTCCCTCAGCCATAAAATATCAAAATGAGCACGATAGAGGGGTCTTCAACTTGTGCCAATGCCTTTGACTGAAAAAGATGTGCAAGTGCCAAGTCCTCGCCAAAACAAGAAAATGTATGGTTTTGCTAAGACCTCGCCAAAACAAAAAAACGTATGCCTTTGAATCACTTTCATGAAAACGCAACTCTGCTATAATGATAAAGCTGAAGAGCAGAGTGCTATAGGAAGTGGATGTAAAGAAAAGAAACTATGATAGTTGGTAGGACTACTTAAGACATATGAGGAAAGATGGAACACAAGTGCTTTTGCCATGGAAACATGTAAATTCATTAGGAAACAACCTCAACAGCAATCTTGAAATTGCAACTCTGCTATGGTGGTAGAGCTGAAGAGCAGAGTACTGTAGGAAGTGAATGCAACAAAGAGAAGCTATGATTATGGTAGGACCACTTAAGACAGATGGATAGAGATGGAATAAGGGTGCTCCTGCCATGGGAACATAGAAACAAACACAATTTTCTTCCAGGAAGTGGAACTCTACATATGATGGTGAAGCTAATAAGCAGAGTGCTTATAAGGAGTGAATGTAAAGAGTAGAGGCCAAGATGGATAATAGGACCACTTAAGACAGATGAATGAAGATGGAACAAGGGTGCACCTGCCATGTAAACATGTTCATTAAAAACCTTGATGGGATGCCATCAGCAACACCTTGATGGAATGTAGGGCTGATAAGATCCCGCACATGAAAAATTGAGGAAGCAAAGGCCAGATGGTGATTGGATGGACTTGGCAAGTGGAAGCATTGGCAAATGGACCTGCATAAGACACTTGATAGGGACATTAGCAATCATCTTCTTTCCTGAATCACTTGGTATTGTCTCCTTATCAGTTCAGCTAACTACAAATTAAGAGGCTAACTTATGAAAGAAACATATTCATGAACAAAATTGAATTTAAACTAGTTAAATCTACTTCTAACTATTCTTAAAGAGCTTCTAAGATTTGAAGAGGGACAAGCAAGCATGCTGATCCCAATATGTCTTCAGGTGCAAAGTGTTGATAAGATTTGGTAATGATAGATCTGAGATCACTTCCTTTATCCAATAAGAATTGGTACTTGCAGATCCTGTAATCACATAAGGACCTTGCCAAAGGCCATCAAACTTACCAGCTGAATCTTCCTTTGATGATTTGGAGCAGCCCATCCACCAATTTGAGCAGCCACATTGATTTGAAGCAGCCCAACAATTCATTCAGAGGGATTTGGAGCAGCCCATTCCATTATAATCCATTTGGAGCAACATGATCCCCACCGATTCATGTAGAGAACTGTTAATTTTGTTTCCAAAGCATGCTTTCTTTGCTAGTTGTGGCATATACCTTCAAGGTACAATTTGTTCTTTCTTGAAGATGCTGCTATTTCTTCCAGATTTCTGTTATCTTTTCTATTTCTATGGAGTTGCAACAAGATTTTTTCTGGCCCTCATTGAAGGGTTTGAAACTAGCTGTGAAAGACCATGCAATATCAAACCACGTAGAACTGAAAGTGTTAAAGTCAGATAAGACAAGGTAATCTTGTCATATAAAGAGCATTAGTCATTACTGTTCTTAGATGCAAACCAATGCTGCATTTTGTTTATTAATGATGTTTTCCCATTGTAGATTCATAGTAACTTGTGCTGCTGGGAATTGCAATTGGTGTCTCCATGCTTCTATCGTAGACGATGGTCCCCAATGCCCAAATCTAGGTGATCATGCAGAGGCCTATAAGGAATTGGAGGCAGCAGAAAGGTATAATTCCTTGTGCACATGCAGCATGTGCAATACTATATAGGAACAAGCGTGTTCAAAGCTATGTTCATCAAGCATTTTTACTGACTTCCTACTCTGAAACCTGCAAGGAGATCATGCACCCTATTATTGTCCCTACTGCTCTAGTTACAATGTTGCCTCTAGCGACAAGAAGTCCTCCAGGGTGTCCAAGAAGAAAAAGGATTCGTAAGGGTGAAGAAGAAGTAAAAGAAATTCATCGTTGCAGTAGAAGCAAGGGTTGGGACCATAACTTATGGACATGTCTTGTAGGGCACCTATCTATCCATAGGGATTATTGGAGTTCAAGTCTATGTCTATGTGATTTAGGGTGTTTTGACATACAAAATTTGCGACCTGCAAGGGGCGCTGATGGCGGCGGCGTAGTAGCGTTGCTGACAGTTTTAGGCGTATCTCCCTCCTTGGGTATCAGAATCATGCGATTTTTGGTGCATTGGAAAGCTCTTTCAGTGAGCTTTCCAGCAGTATATGGCATCAGCTAGATTATTGTGGTCAGGTATGCCGGATTCTAGGGTTTCATTTTCGGCCTCCAAGGCAAACCCTAGTTTGCCTGTTGCATCCTCCTTCTGCATCAAACTCTGTTGTTAATTTCCATTCTAGGGAAAGGGCCTGACACACATATCTATCGCCAAGTGAAGTGGAATTTCCATAGAGCTGAATGAAGGAGTACAATGTGGGGGACACAATAATAAACCCCCAAATGAATGAAAAAAACACAATGAATGAAAACCATAGGAGGACACAACGATGCCTCTCAATGGGTGAAACAACAAAAGCCAAGAGGGCCAGATGACCCCATAGGGGAAAACAAGTCAAGAAAAAGTGGGATGGTCGCAAATGAAGAGATGATGTGAGTGTTTCAGAGATCCGCCGCTCAGCATGCGCCTAGACCGCGACTAACTGCACAAAACCGACACCCCAGTACGCCCAAATCCAAGCATGTATCAACCCCACGCCTTGTCACCCACCAAGACGCTCTCGTCCAAGAAGAGCGGCATGCACACCTGGGCTCCGAGAACTGCAAGAATACCAACAAGCGATCGTCTAAATAGAACAAGGGTTAAGAATTCCATGGACCTACACATATGAGAAAGAGAAAATTAAAAATGAGATAAAATGAGATAAAAATGATCCATAAAGATCCTCGGAAGCCACAGAGCTACGCCGAGAAGGGGAATACCCCTAAGGTAGGCCCGACCGAAGGGAGCTACCCCTAGGTGCCCTCCAAAAGCATCATTTGCTACGCTGGGAAAAAATAGAAGAGAAGAGAATATGCACACGTAGGTGCCCTCCAGAAGCGTCATTCGCTACACTGGAAAAAACAGAACAGAATATGCCAACAGAACAAAATAACCATCTAAACAACATGAACAAGAAATCTAAGACGGGGACCTTTTACCGACATCCGAACCACGACCCCATCGTGCGGGGGGAGGGAGGGAACTACCTACAACAACAATTCAGCTCAGAGGAAACGCCGATGAGAAAGGCAGAAAGCCACACTCGTATTAAAACATTCAATTGAGAAAACAGATGTCTAGCCTGATGCAAACTTGGAGCTAACCTGGAGGCAGCACTAGAAATGATACCATAGATAAATCATCCCATCTTCAACGTCATACTTTAACAACTTTTCTTTCAATTTTGAGTGTAATACGAATTTTGGTAGCGATTGTGTCTATCTGACTTGTGTAAGGATACCAAAGAGGCTAGTACCATTTTGTAATAGCAGGCGATTCCCCCATGTCCTCACTTCCCTGTACAGTCATTGAGCAATGTATAGTGCTGATAGCCTGGCATATCTGCTTTCCTATGACCAGCATGTTCCCAAGTTTCCATGAGAAAATGAAGTCCATATCACGGGCAAACACCTCAAAATACTTTGTAATCTTCTATAGTGACTCACAGATCTGTTGTGGCTGGCTAGAAGGGTCCCCTGGTGACATTTGGTCCTTCTTGGTTGATGAGACAGTGTTCCCTGAGATTTTCTTCATTGGAGAGCAATCCCATCCAACACAAGATCCTACTGCCAATTCTGTGGAATTCAAAATAGCTCACCTTGGTGTTGATAGGCCTCCCACTGCCAAATTTTTCCTCTACTCTGAGGCCTTCACTGCTTTTATCACTCTTGAGCTCTACAAGCTAAACTGATGCAGTTTTCTAATGGAGATTCTCGCCCTTTCCACTGACTCTAGCCCTCAAGTTTCAGAAGCATCTGCTCCTTCTATTTTCTCTATCCCCTCCTCTTTTTCTCTTGATATTGTCTCTATTACCAGATCAGTGGTCTTGGTCAACACAGATTACATCTGGTGGGGATACCTTGAAGCTTCTACATAGCAACTTTGGAGTTCTATCATTGATAGAAGGGTGCTGCCCCACGAATATTTCTCCTGTATTGGAGGTTTTGCTATCAGAGGAGCTGATCCAGACTTTGTTTGAAGCTTGGTCAGGCTTCTTATCTTTGGTAGTATTGAATCTGAGCCTACCCAATCGCTACTAGTATTCTACTCTTGGCTCGACTCCTTCTACTGGCTAGAGACATATTATTTTAGGGAAGGCCTCTTGTATTCACATTTCAAGGAAGTTGGTGAGTATAGGTGATCTAAGTACGAGAAATTGGAAAAGCATTTTCCTTTCTCCCAGTAGTACTGCAGTATGGGTAGATTAGAGGCCAAGTTAACGTGCAAGGGATGAAGTCTCCACTCTTTCATTGTTCTGTCCACTCGCATTCTCGGAGCTAGAACTTAAAGGGGTAGCATTTGCTGGAATATCGGAATCTTTCTTTGGGACAGATTGTCTAATGTTGTTTTTACCTAACCTCCACTCTTGGGAGAATTGTGCTGAAACATTTAGGCTGTTTGACTACTATGGAGCCATGAATAAATGTAATGTATTACATATATTATTAATAAACTAAAAAAAAAAAAAAAAAAGGAGACATATTATTGAATATGGCCTCAATGGATTTGGATATCAACTCTAACCCCATTATCAGTTCTGATCCTGATGAACATGCTTGTGTCTCTCTTCATATTCCTGAGGTGGCAAACAGAATCTGCCACCTTGATAACCAGGCTGTTATTGCCAAAATTACTAGAGGTAAACTCTCTTTAGCTGAGATCAAGAAAACCATTGAGCGTGTATGTCGAGGAAGAATCATGCCTCGAATACAGCCTTTGGGAAACCTCTATTTCTTCATCACTCTCCCATATGAAAGGGAGACTCTTTTGCTATTCAAAAAGGGGATTGTTACTTGTCTCAATGGCCAAGTCTTACTACAAAAGTGGAGGCCTGATTTAAACCTCAAGAAGCCGGATGCTCTATTTTTTTCTATCTGGCTCTCACTTTCTGATCTAAGTGCGGAATACTGGATGGAGATGGCCTTCAAGGCCATAGCTTCTTATCTTGGGGAGTTCGTATGCATGGGTGGCAGCTCATATGAAGCCCCCAAGATCTGTGTATCAGTTGACATTCTCAAACCGCTTTCTCAATCAGTCTTTTTCAAGGGGTTTAATAATAATATAATAGAGTTCACTCTCTCTATCTCCGATCTCCCAATCCCCTGCTCAGAATGTGGAGCTAGGGTACACATTGGAGACCTTTGCTCGGGCCCCTTTCAACAGGACAATGTACATGACAGAAAGGGGAAGGATCCCATTCTTGAATCCGAAGAAAGAGACTTTTGGTTACCTAGTTCTTCCCGAACGAATAAGAGATAGGTTGCTGCCCCTCTTCACAGTTCTATGGATTCTATTCATACTTGTTTAGAGGAGCCATTATTGGGGACTCTGCCACATGCCTCTTTGGATCCCCAAAACTGATTTGGGCTTCTTGCTGTTGCCCAAGAAGAAGTGGAGACTAGCTGTTCAGCCTTTTGCAGTCACTCTAAAGCCTTCGTTTTCCTTCCAGAGATTGCTATTGGTGAAGTTGACCTCGTGACATCTGATGGCCCCTCAATTATTGCTGCTTTTGCTACAGTTCTACCAGGCCCTTCTGAAGCTCTTAACAACCCCCAATTCCACGGGGATCCCAATGTCTTGCCTAAATCTAGGTAACTTGATATGGTCTGCTCCATTCAAGGCAGGTTTTTTGAGGCCACAGCCGTCCAAGCTAATGATAGTGCAGCTCAAGGTAGTCTAACCAGTCAGGAGTCCGCTGCTGTGCCACTTTGTACTCTCACTAAGTCTAATCGAGAAGATGCTGGTGGGATCATGGATGATATTAGCAGCTCTGAGGCATCTAAATCTGCTATAGAGCTCTCTTTAAGGAAAACTGAACCATCTATGGTTGGAAGTATTGAAGAATCTGCTTGTAATAGTTTTCTATTGAAAAGGAAGGATAAATCTAATGGGAAGAGACCGGATAAGCATGCTTGTGAAGGATCGATTGCAAAGATCTTTTATGAGCATGCTCTGGAGCAGCGCAACCTCCCCCTCCCCCCCCCCCAAATGTCCAGATTAAGGAGATTAGTCACACGTACATGGGATGTAGCTGATGGTATTGTGGTTCCTGTATGTTACATTTTCATGGTAGTTTGGTTTCCTATTTACAATATTTCGGCTATATCTTTTTGGGGGATTGACATGCAAAGCGATTTTGTCTGTAAAGCTTGCATTTCGGTTCCATCCAATGCTTGGTCTACAAAGCTCTTTTGTATCAGATGCATGGATGTAACAAGAGTTGCTCACAATATTACATGTTCCTTGTTAATGGATGCTCTTATCCATAATGGTTGTTTTACTGGCTGTGGGATGAGGCTACCCGAAGATTATAGTCCTCTACTGTATTTTGTAGTTTGGATTATTGCTTACAATACATTTTTGTGCCAGGAGCTTGCTAAGCAATGTTATGTATGGAGATTGCAAAGCTATTTTTGTTCCAGAAGCTTGCATAAATACTCTTTGTAATGCCTCGGTTTGATATCATCTTTTGTCTTGGTTATCTAGCTGCTATCATTTTGTTGATGCTGATGGATCTATGGCAACCTCCAATCATAGGTGGCCTCTGTTTCTGTATTTTTGGAAGAACAAACCAGGCTGTTTCTTTCCCTCATGTGTCAAAGAGATTTGCAAGTTTGGCCTTTATTTTTGGCGACTCCACGTCTTCTCATGGATGTTGTAATAGGAGCTGTTATAATAGGAGATGTCCTATGATGTTCAACTTTTATGTCTCTTCCTATGATGGGGTGCACTTTTTTTTTTCTTCCCTCCCTTGGGATACTGGTTCGCGTTCGAGCTTCAGTTGGGTGTAGCTTTGATACAGTGGGGTGGCCTCTGTTCCTATAAGCTACATACGTGCCTCCTGCTACCCTCACAAAATGGAAGGGGGTTCATGTCCCATACAACTAGGATACATCCCTTATGGTGTGTTCAAAGGCATCCCCATTGCTTTACCCCTTCGTCTAGTAGGGAGGGGTTTATCCATTTCAAAACACACTCTATGGATACCATTATGTGGCTATGGCCTTTGGAGACATTTTTGGGGTTCATGTCCCATACAACTAGAAGACATTTCTCATGGTGTGTACAAAGTCATCCCCCATGCTTTACCCCAAGTTTTCTTCCCCCTTGGTCTAGAAGGGTGGGGTTTATTCATCTCAAAATAGGTTGGGAGCTAACACTCTATGGATGCCATTATGTGGCTATGGCCTTTAGAGACATTATTGGTTCCTTGGCTACCATTCCCATGATCTTGAAACTTTTATGTGGGCTCGAGTTTTTTATGGGAAAGGTTATGTTAGTACCAAGGGGGAATCTTTCTCACCTCCTAACATTAACAAGCTCAACTTTGCCACATCCTTGTGCAAGTATTACTTGGTCTCCCCCCCATGGAGTCCTCATTCACTTTTTGGTGCTTATGTGTTATGGTCTCAATGCCTAAGGAGTAGTACACACGTGTTTTATGGTGCATACTCTATTTGCTCCTATATTGTATGTGGTGAATGTGGTGCATGGTCACAATTCCTAAGGCGTACACAAATTGTCTCTAGGAATACACAAGTGTTCCATGATACATATAAAGTATGGTCCCATTTTCTTTGGAGGATGCAAAGCCATGAAGTATTAAACTTAAAGGGTGTGTTACCTGACTTCCTAAGGGTAGGAATATCCTCAACAACCAGCTTTTGTGGGACGTGGTCCGAATGAGAGAAAGCAAGATCCCCTTCAACATAGGATTTATCCATAAAGCAGACAGATTTTTTGGCCATATAAAGTCTATCAAGCAAGCAATAGACCCTATCCTGCACTTTTTGCTTATTAAACCAAGAGAAGGAGGCATTTGAAGGGGGGATTAAGGAGAACGCCGGGCACGCTCTTCATCCTCCTGTAGGTTTCTGTGCAGCCCAATTTTTTGATCCCGAACATCTGTCATGTTCAGATCCCCACCCAATATCCAATTGTCAACCAGAGTCTCATGCGGCAGAATCCACCCTTCGATAGCTGACCATATGGCTGCCCTTTCAGCGGGTTTATTGGAGGCATAGACATTAATGAGCCCCCATTGACAATCCCGGTTTTCAAAAATGACCGGTTGCCACCTACCATAGGGACCTGCAAACTGACGCTTATGAGCCTGACCCTTCCAGAGAATACTTGTACCTCCCTTTGTACCTTGGGCAGCACAGCTAAAGGCTGAGTAACCATTACCAAGCCAACTGCCCAGGGATTTGGCCTCAAAGTCTGGCAATCTGTGTTCCTGTAATAGAATGATGTCAGCCTTGGCCCCCAAAACTCACGTTTAAGAACTCCCTTAATTCCTCGTAAGTTCCAAGAGACAATTAATCATTGGGGGGTGTAGAGTTTTGCATATCTTCCACCAAACTTACGGGAATATAGCTAAGGGGATACCCCTTTTTAAAGGAACATCCCACTTGCATGGAGTGGATAGCAAGGCCAAAGCATGCAAGAGGGTCAAGGCATGTAACGGCCTGGGTCCACAAGCTCAACAGTATGAAAGCCTGGATCAAAAAGTGGAGAAATACTAGAGCTTTGATATTCAAGCAGGAAAGGGGCTCTGTCTATAATAGGCTCGGGATAGTTAAGCAGGAATTATTTGATGACCCCTTCAACCGGCACAAACATGCCCTTGAGGAGGAGCTAGAAGGTAAAGCAAAGGCCATTGAGGAAGAGGAGGCCAGAGGGCTTGCTGTAGGTTCCAAGACTAAGTGGTATGCCGAACTAGACCATGATAATTCTAAGTGTTTTTTTAGGATGGCTGGAGCCAGACTAGCAGAGAACAGTACCACATCCATCAAAGGTCAAAATCAGGAAGTTTTGACTGATCAGGCTGAAGTCAAGGCTTTTATTAGAGAGAGCTTCCAGAGGCAATTTGAGGAGGACCCGCTTCCACCAACATACAAAGCTCAGCTGTCTCAATGGTTGCCAAAATTGGACTGGTCTAGTAAGGACTCTGATGCTGATAATCTAATTCTGCTTCAAAATTTAGGCAATGATGAAATCTATAAGACTCTCAGTCTCTTAACATCTGGTAATATCCTGGCCCGGATGGCTTTCCCCCTGAGTTCTTTATTGAATTCTGGGATCTTCTAGGGCAAAACTTTGTTAGGGCAGTTAGAGGAGCATAGGAGTCACAGTTATTACATCCCTCCTTGGCTGCTGGTTTCATCACCCTAGTTCCTAAGGTGCCAAGACCCCAGGTGCTTAAAGAATGGAGGCCTATAGTCCTAACCAATGTCCTTTATAAGGTAATCATGAAATTGCTTGCTAACCGACTCAACCCCATTTTAAACAGGATTATTGGAAGAGAGCAACCTGCCTTTCTTCCAGGAAGGTGTATTTTGGACAACTACCTGGCTGCAAGGGAAGGTTTGCATTGGTGTAGGGCATCCAGGCAGAATTGTGTACTTGTAAAGATGGACTTTCGGAAAGCCTATGACTCGTTGAGATGGGAAGGATTGCAAGAGGTTATGGTCCACCTGGGCTTTCACCGTCAGCTTATCAATGTTTCCCTAGGTATGAATAGACTGGCCTCGGCTTCTGTGCTCATCAATGGTGAACCTTCTGGCCTTTTTGATCTTTGAAAGGGTATCAGACAAGGCTGCCCCTTAGCCCCCTACCTATTTCTAATTATGTGTGACGTTCCATGTATGTATACGGGTATAAATACCGTATCAGACATTGTA
>JAANSK020252518.1:0-13115 GCA_011763485.2 Isoetes engelmannii
GAGTGCACTCTAGAAATACCATTTAGTACGTCCATTCGAATACACCACAAAATCATAGCCAAAACCTTATTGAAAAGTGTACAAAAACGCAAACGGAACCCCCTGTTATTATGCTAGATATTTGAAAAAATTGGTGGCCGTTGGGTTTGTTGGTATTTTAGAATGGTTGAAGGCATATAGGTTGATCCACCGTCGATTCTAATGCAACTTATGAGCCATGTGGCAGAGCCGTCACGTGCAGAAGAGATAAGAGCAGAGGGCAAATTCTTCTGGAGCAGCGTTGCGGCGTTTGCGAAGCAATTTGGAGGCTCGAAGCACGATGATGATCACGAGCCAGGATTTCTTCATCTGCCGTCTTGACTAAGAGAGATTAATACAGGATTAGCTCTGTGCAGATGAGTTAGGAACAAAGGATAGATCCTTCTGGAGCAAGCAATTCGGATTTGCAGCTAGGATTTGGGCGGGCTGGATTAGGGAAGAGAGCAGGGCTTGGAAAAGAAGGTCGTTGGGCTTGGCTCTAGTTTGCTGCAGCGGGATCGAATGCAGCTGGATTGGGTGCAGCAGTAAGAGCTCTGGTAGTTGAAGCACTGAGTTGGGGGAGGAGGGAAGAATCTACGCTTCCTTTGAATCTGATGATGCGAGTCTGATGCGAGTGTGATGCTTCAATTTTGAAGCCTTCTTGCTCCATAGCTTAGGCTTCGGTAGGAACATCGATGCGGGGATAGGCTTCGCCCAGAGCTTCTGTGCGCTGTCTGCCTGGTTTTCATTGTTCGCCACATGTAGGACCAGGATGTCCTCGCTTAAATTTTAATGGTTGAATTCGATGGCTCACATCTTTTTTAATTTGTTTTTAATGAAAAAGAACCGATTAGAGTCCAAGAACCGATTAGAGTCCAAACATTACGAACTATATTGGTCTCATGTTTAAAGCATTGGTTGACAAAATGCTAAAATAGTGGGAAGTCTCTTGCTAAATAAAAAGGAGATAGTTAATAACAACCTTGCGATCCCACTTTCTAAAAGAATCTCTTAGTTTCTTTGCACCTGTATAATGCCTAAACATCTTAAGTCCTTAATGGATAGAAATGCTATTGTCATCTAACAGAGTGATCCTCTTGTTTACAAGACGAGATTCAATCTCAACCATAGGATAAAATTGTGCTACCAGCCAGTAACACATTTTGGCTCAGATTTTACTTTGTATATAATTGAACTTTCACAAGACAGATTAAGATCAAACTAGGATGTTATGCATTCACATTCCTATAATGTTATAAAAAACAGAGGTAATATGCAATAAAAAGTTAAAGATAATGAAAAGCAGAGGTAAACTTACAAAAATCTCACAAAGCACACTCAACAACTCCAAAACGTGAGCAAAAAATGGCAAAAAACATGAGCAAAAATGACATTCGAAGGGGAAAAAAAAAAAAAAAAAAAAAACAGCATTATCCAGCATCTTCTCTCCCGCATGCAGCATCTTGTGGCTATATATTTGCCAGAACAGAGGGTACACACTCAAATCTCTCGGTTAAGGGGGACAATGCCCTGTTCCCTTGGGCATTATACACTATTTTTTTTTTTGGCCATTTTGTGCATGGCCAAAATTTTTATTTTTATTTCTTTTTTCATAACGCCTTCGGGTCAAGGTGTTATTCCTCTCATCTCACATCTCCCTTATTTGTTTTCTTCCTTATTCTATGGATAACTGACTTCAGACCATTGAAATTGGATAACCTACATCTCATTTTGTTCAATTTAAGATGTCAATTCCATGAAGGGAGTAAAAGATATGCATGATGATTGGAAGCCAATATTTGAAATATCAATGATCTGATGGAGGCATGGGAGGACGATCCCATCAACCTCATCGACTTGGACCCATTTTAAGAAATCCCTCCTGTTTTCTATCCAGAAAGTTGCATGTGTGCTAACTTTGCCACATGCCCAAGTTAGGTTGCTCGGGTACAAATCCACTTGGGGTTAGAATC
Organism: Isoetes engelmannii; assembly: GCA_011763485.2. NCBI lineage: Eukaryota > Viridiplantae > Streptophyta > Lycopodiopsida > Isoetales > Isoetaceae > Isoetes > Isoetes engelmannii. Next base: position 1,992 of record JAANSK020252518.1, read on the forward strand.
CTTCGAAGCCAAGTAGTACCTTCAAGTGAGAAAACCAACATATATGGCCAAAAATAATCCATCGCATATTATACCGGAGTTTGGGAGATATGCAGATATGTCATTGTCATTTTTTGTAGTCTAGAAAGACATGGTCTAATAGCCCTTTTGTTTTTGTTTTTTTCCTTTCCAACCATAGGCATTTCGTTTATCATTTAAATGAAGTGCTGCTCTTGCCGCAACACTCAATCTAAAAATCGAAGGAGGACATCTGGTCTCTCGATGAGGATGATAAGCTTACAAAATTGATCACCAAGTAGAATGACAAAATGGAGCCAGGTTCATGTCTTGGCTGTTCATATATATTCTTCAATAGAAATCGTTTTTCTTCTTGAAGCGAAAAAAAAAAGTATATTGAAAATATTACATGAGAATCCTAAGGTAATGTTATCGGTCTGATCGAGGCTGATAACCGAAATTGCGTGGCCAAGGACGTGCAATCCAGGGCACACAATTTTGGTCATCGGCCGACTCAAAGACCGATAACCACCTTATCTGTCTTATATGGGTGGAACAGTACTATAACTAGTTATCAGTACTCCTTCAGTACTGATAACTAGTTATCATCCTGCCCCAATAATGATAACCAAAAAACAAGGACTCTCCCTCTACACTAAAAAGTCCGATAAGAAAGGTGGAGATAACCCCAAACATTATCCTTTAACAACGGAATATAATTTAGATGTCAAATACTGGTCATGCAGATGGCTTGAAGCAGGAGGTCCTTCACCCCTGAAGGCTACCTGACATTTGTGCTTCCATATCACTAGCAAACTACAGTAAGTTCTACAAATATTAAATAAAACATGGCAGAGGAAGACGACCGAGATTAAACTCATATAATTTTTTCTGTCTCTTTTGCTTCAAGATTGGAGCATTGTGGCTCAACTTACTCAAGACCCATATCAAACGAAGAAAATTTTCATCCCAGCAGCAAAATTTTGTTTTTGATCCTGCACTCCATTGATGGTGACATGTGACAGACTGAGAAATTGAAACATACCTAGAAAATTCTGTGATTGGGCTATAAAGGATTGTCTGACACCCTGAACTACCTCGGCCATCTGCTTCATCGATCCTAAGGCCCAGACTGTATGTTTGGACCTTTGGACGCCTCTCATTTTGAGAGATTATGGTCATTTATGATTGGGGGTGCCTATGACTTTGAAATATGAAATACAAGTTCGCCTAAGGTTTTAGAATATTAAATACGGCTTTGGGGGTTAATCCACAACCAATCGATTTGCATTTTACACTCTTCCTTTCAGCTAAAAAAAAAAAATCAAAGGGGAGAAGAAAACCTTCAAGAGAGATACACGGATTGCTAGAAATTGGATGCACAGAAGCCGGATTGATGAACGCATAAGAACAAAAAAATTTCTGTTTAAAGAGCATTTTTTTTCCTTCCAAAAAGCTTTTCCAAATGGGGCCGCATGCATTAAGTAACACGAATTTATTAGTGGTGGATGTTGTTCATCCAAGAAATATGCTCAGATTTTTTTTTTCCAAAGGAAACCCTGCCGTGTTTAATTAAATAAGTGGAAACCCTTCCGGGGTTCCAATTTGGAAAACCGGTAGTGTTTCCATTTAAACCCGAAAGGGTTTCCTTTAAAAAAAATTCACAACCCCAATCGGGCTGAGATAGTTTGTGCGGCTATAAAGATAAGATAAGATAAGAATATTTTAACGTCACGCCACAGAGGCAGCATCCAATTGGACATGCGACGGAACAGTACATAGGGGGACCGAAGTCCTTAAACAGAACGGGGACCGAATATAAACAGGACTGAAGTCCCGGAACAACAAACATCAAGTTTTTATGCTTATATACATGTTTACAGTTTAGTGTTATCCTGTATGTGTCTATGAATACCCCAGCCATGAATCACGAGGCCACTGGTTACGAATGATCGCAGCCCCTCCCCTGTAAACCGCCCATTTTCGTTGTGTTCTCGCTTCCCGCGCTTTGCGAAGTTCCTCCCTTCGGCTTCCTGTACCGAGAAACTGGTATTCCGAAGATGGCTGCCATGTTGAAGCACATGTAATATGTCCTGCCGCGCCCGAAAGCGGACCAAAATATGGCGTGGCCGGTTTGTCCGCTGGATTCCAATCCTGTATGCTGCCTCTATTCCTGGACATGGGATATGCATAGTATATCTGAAAAAGTGCTCTGCCTCCTCTACATCCCATTCACTGCTGGACTCGGGCAGTCCTACAATCCGCAAATGTAGAGCTCGGTCCTCCAGATTCTCACTATGCTCTGGACACCCTGTGTGAGGACTATCTGAATGGGATGCTGGCATGGAGGTCTCTGCCGGCTCTGTCTGTGTAGCAATCTCCGTGTAGGATATCTCTGCTGAGTCTGTCTGTGTGGCAATGTCCGTGTAGGATGGGGCTGCAGTCTGAGTGGCTGCATCCACAACTTCTTTAACCAGAGGAGCCTGTGAACGCAATATAGAGGAATAGAGCTCCGTCAAATAGGCATACAAGGCAGCTCGGTCGACGAGAGCTCGGTCACCTAACCTGTTTCCAAAAACAACTGACAGATTCCTGATTTGGCAATCGGGTCTCCAATTCTTGTACCTGGAATACCACGGCTTGGTTTACAATCGCAACTCGGTCCTGGCCCTAGCCTGATGCAGACCTGGCCCATTTCCGGGCCTGGTCTCTCTCCGCTCTAGCCATAGAGACAGGAAAGCACAAAAAAGGGGGTTTCGACTGAATAAAGACAGGAAGCGACTGTTTGTTGGAAATACCTGAATTGCTTGCCGAAAACCTGTTTGAGGCAGCGATGTACAAGCCTGTGGGGTTTGAAAATTTCGGGTGTTACAGACCTATCCCAGATGCAAGAGCCAATTCAGGCTGGGCGTGATGCATGGGCCTGGCCGATGCAGGCTGGGCGTGATGCTGAGGTGAGGCGATGGAAGCGCCTTCTGTTAAAATTTCATGAAACAAAAGGGTCCCAAATTAAAACTTCTTGCTACTTGTGTCTATCAAGAAAATGACTTATGATTAACGTTGCTCTAAACTTGTTTTGTCAAGTATGAGATAAGAGGGTCCCAAAGTTTAACTTTTTGCTACTTGTGTCTAACAACAAAAAGGACTCTTGAATAACATTGCACTAAAGTTGTTGTCAAGTTTGCCAAAAAGGGACTTACCAACATTGTTTTTAATATTAAATACTTCGTGAGTGGTGGAGTGCCCTTTTGTGCTATCAATTGGAGACTTGTGGAATGGCATGCAATCCCTCACGGTGGCCTGGTGTCAGTTGAGAACTCTAGTATTATCAATATGTATTTGCCTCATCAAGAAGTCTGTTGAATTTTAAGAGTGAACATTTTCTAGTAAAAAACCCATTAATTAGTCAAGTTAAATGCCACATAACAAAGTTCTTCTTTGTTAGTGGAGACAAAATAGTAGGTGAAGGCTTTCAAGTAGATCATGAGAATATAAGGCAAGACCTTCAAGCAATTAACTGCTCTCCTCCATGATTATAAAGGTACCTCAAGCAAGGCGATGTAAAGAATAAACTACTTATTAAACATTGTGTTAACGTGGATTTCTTCCCATGGAAAACTAAAGATAATTACAAATATAAAAGTAGTATGCAATTTTGCAATCTTAAATGCAAGGCAAAATCTGGAGCGCAAGCAAACCGATTTTAATTAGTAAATGGATAGGGCATGCACAAAGATGTGATCCATCCAGCCAATAGGTCGAAAAGACGCCCTAAATGTGCCACACAATTCCAATGAAATCCAACAGGGAATTATTGACAATGGTATTCCAGTCTCTAAGTGGCAATATGCAGCTTTTAGAAGGTTTACCTAAAGTGAGGTGCAACATTTTTTGCAATTCTAAGGTGTTCATGTATTTTCCAAATTAGCTAAATTGATAGCCTGCCATTGGATCTCCATAATTTTGGATCAACGGCCGAGGAAAACAAACATTTCTTTTGGAAAATAGGGAACTTACTTTGTCGATGAGTCTTTTCCAAAAATGCGTGTTGTAAAGTAGTTGCCAGGAGCACTGTTCATACCTAGCATTACAGGAATAATTAGTCTGCAATAGCCATTGCCAAAAATACCTTCTCCAAATATGAGCTAGCAATGGGTGAGCTAGTGAACTACGCACGTGGAAAGTGGAAGGAAGTGTTAGTGGCAGCTCCAAGAGAGTCAAGCAGGCCGACGATAGCAAAAGTCCCGAGGGTGATAAGCCCATTACTATTAGTTATTTAGTCCTGGATGCCATAAAACTTTTGCAATTGGCCTAATTGCTTCAGCAGGCGCAATGAATGAAGAGGCGAGTGTTCTTGTCCAACTACAGAATGAGCGAAGTAGAAATCTTACTCTTTCGGAAGTGAACATACGTCTAAAAGAGCGTGCTGATGCTCATGACAGAATGGCATTGGAGTTAAAGCACATCAAGATCTCGAGGTGTGGCAACCTCGGTCCTTTTGGGTGGAAGTAACGGGGTTTGAGCTAAGCTGTAGAGCCCGCGGCATTTGGACCTCTAGTTAGGCCTTCTATCCTTTGGTCCCTATAGTATAGAAGCATGGTGACCACAGAAAAGAAGGTCCCGACTTTAGAGGGACAAATGCCATTGAGGTATGCGGGTCACCTGGGTGGAGCCATCCGAGGACCATGTGGTGGATAAGTAAAAGCACCAAAAATTCCCAATCTTTCCTTCCCCGCCTCTCTGGGCTGTGTATCTTAGTTACTTACTGAGATGCATTGTTCAAAGAGGCGTGAAGGCAAGATTCAGGAATTCATGATCCTTTCACTCTAAAGTTCCTTGGTGCAACCGATGATTCTTTCCAATGACCTTGTAAACAAGGTTAGATCGTGTACTTTTGAACCTTCATCTGTGTCATTATCATTTGGATCGGTCCATGACTGTTTGGCCCCTTCGCATGCAAGGATTATTTCTCAGCAAGATTCTATAACACGCGAAGGGACAAACAGTAATGGAAGCCCAGATGGTAATGATCTGGTGGAGGTTCTCAAGGTACTAGGATTGACTATTGTTCTAGAATCACCCTACACACATGTTATTAGATATTCATGCAACTTAAACATAGAAAATTGATTTGTCTACAAATAATTGAGATGAAAAGTGTAGAGATATTGTTGAAAATTGATTTTACAAATAATTGAGATGAAAAGTGTAGACGTATCGTTGAAACAACAAAATGTAGTTTTCATTAAAAAAGTGCAACGGTTACACCTAGGTTCAATTTCTTGTACCCCTTTCCCTTACTACTGCCTCGTCCCCTCGACGTGTTTTTCCAATCACGTTGTCTGTTTGATACTATAATTGGCATTGGAGAGTCTGCTGGGTCAGGCAAGGTTAAGTCGTCAAATGGAATTGTTGTATTGCTGGGACCTGGCCCCTCTGTATCGAACTCCTGACTGTCTTGGCTATCATCTCTAAGAAAGCGTTTCGCTCCACGTCATTTTCATCATCAACAAAATGGGTACACTGTATGGTTTTTTTCTTTTCTTTTTTTTTAAATGCAAGGATCTGTATTATATTTAAATGATAAAACGTTTATATACATACAGTTGAGTCCAGAGCTATTAACCACTTCTCTAATCCATGAATAATAGTCTAGACTCTGGCCTAGAAATCTTAGAGCCTCTCTCGACTTCTTCTCCGTAGGATACTACAGGAGAGGAGGATTACATTCCTAGACCATATGACACAAAAGGGACCATCTACTGAACAAGAACTACCCGACCTCTTCTCCAAATAGATACTATGGGAGCAAAGCTCTTCTCTTTCCACATGCCCTAAATGCATCATAGCTTCAAAAAATCGGCCCTCATATAGGAAGAAGAAATCAGACCTGAGGCTGCGAGCAACAAAAATGAACAAGCCAAGAGCATTGATCTACTGCTAAGCTAGAAAACAAGATCCTCTTTAAGCTCCCCACCAAATATAGTAATGACCAAGTCTGAAGCACCACGGCAATACTATACGAAGTGCCTCACTGCATGAGGCACTCAGCCTTCTTCTCACTAAGCGAACCAGTAAAGAACACCACTGCTAGAATCTTGGAACTCGCCAAACCCATCTACATCTAGTCGTGCATGACTTGTCTTCCTGCAAAACCAAGAAAGAACATTTCTAGGGTCTCCCGCCCACTAGAAGTCACTGGCTCCTAAACTGCTCCATTCATGCTAACTAACAAATCCACAAGCCACCCCTTGCTAGGAAAGGAGAGCACGAGCCTTGCTAAATGTTAGACAACAATCACAAAATCTTCTAAACATTTGCAATAGAATATGTTGAGGTGCTCAGCTTCTCTCAATAGGCCTTGTTCTTGCCATTACTAGCGCCAACAAAGAGCACGGTAACAGACTTATACTACTAGATACATGCACTATCTTCTTCTTCATTGCTATAATACTACAAGAAGCTAGCAACTCTTTCTAATCTAAACCTGACCAGCCTTAAAAAAACTAAAAAAAAAACCAACTTGAATGTCTTCGTCAACATTGTTGGCAGCATTTACTGCAGGTAGCTCGTCCTCACAGTCTTCAAAGCTATCCTCTTCCACTTTGGAATCTGCATCCAAGAAAGGAAACTGTAACTTATCTACTATAGTAGGCAATTTCAGCTGACGTTGTATATGTACTTATTGGCATTCCAATTCCTCTTGCTTGCACTATTCGAGGATACCAAGGAGAGGACCGTCATTGCAAGTGCCTGTAACGTATCAGTAACTTGCCCATGGGCTTGCCACCATGCATAGAATTTCATATTGGGGCCCTTCTTGTGACTCTCTAACGCATCGTGAAGTTCCTTATCTGCCCATCTTCCACTTAGGTTCCGATACTCAGTTAACCCGACAATGAACATCTTGTAGTCTGACCCGTTGGAATACTAGAGTTTTGCAACCTTCTTCAGCGAACCCATCACTTCCTTATCTGTGTGTTGGTCCATATCATGGTTCTGCAGGTCTAAGGCATGTGCAAAGCCATGAAGTTCGTTGTACGACTTCGTCCAATGTACCGAGAAGTTCTTCAGTAGTGCATGCGCTTGGCATTATCAAAGGGTGCATTGGGTCCGTCTAGCTGCAGGAATGCTTGAATTGAATGCCAGCACCTCCAGACCTTACCAGTGCTTGCCTTCAAATAATCAAGGGTTTTGATGTCATGACAAATAGGTTATGCATCTCACAACATTCTGTACACTTTTCCAAAATGTTTCATGCCCAATCATTTCCCTGAGGCAGTGGCTTGCTGTTAGTATTTGGATGCATTCTTTTCCTTCTGTTTCCTCTCCCACTCAAAGAATTCCGTGTGGTTGAAGGTGGAGATAATCCAATCAGATCGATGGCATGACAAACATGTTGCATGCACCTCACAATATTTTGTACACCTTTCCCAAACGTCTTCGCCTAATCATTTCCCTGAGGCAGTGTCTTGCTGTCAGTATTTTGATGCATTCTTGCCCTTCTGTCTCCTCTCCCACTCAAAGAAATCTATGTGATTGAAGGTGGAGACAGATGTAGGGTCTGGCCAGGATTCATGAGCGCCAAGGCCGGGCTTTTTGAATAGGATCTTTGAACCAAGTATGCTTTGAGAATAAATCCTTTAGCAACAGGTTCAGACAATGGCATTGACAATTGGTGGCATGTAAGCCTGGGAATTGTGATCTAACATTGCACCGACTAGCTTACAATTGGATGCATTACGACCTAATTCTCTTTGGTCCAAATCTCTTTACCACCGCCTTTGTCTTCTGAAAAATCTAATCTCCCATCACCTGGTTGGTTTTGGTTTTCATAGTTTTCAAAAAGACTTCACCACCTAGATACACGACCATGAAGTTTATGAAATGGTCTTTGTTTACGTTACTCCAGCCGTCGATCACTAACGAAGCCGTCCTACCGTCAATAACCCGACATAACTTCATCTCCACCATTTGGACCATTTTCCCATGAATTTCATCGACCATCTTGCTGTTGGCATGCTTGTATGACGACAACCTAAAAGTTGGTCCTGCTTTGACAACTTCTTGGAAGCCTTCTTTCATTGCTTTGTGTTCCAGCACACGTGGAAACAAACCAGCGTATAAGAATGCCTCCATGACCTTTAGTTGTGCCTTCTTCAGTTGCTCTGATGTTAAACACTGATCAACCCTTTGTTGTTTAGTCTGTCTTTCCACTATTTCAATTATGTCACCCATTCCTTTGTCGCCCTGTGCTTATATCTATTGACCCTAGTCCACCCTCTGTCTGGTACATTGTCATCGGCGTAGTAGGAGGGGTGGTATAATTGATTTCTTCTGCTTAGCAAAGTCATGACTATCTCGTGGCTGTGCTTTTTTGTTACTCTTCTTCGTTTTGCATCGGGTTCTCAATTGCATCTTCTCGTAGGTCGATAGATGTGGTACAAGTCTAGACCCCATTGTCGATTTCCTGTAAAATATGTGCTCGAATTCTTGTTGCATAACCATATATGGACTCGTACCCACAAAATACGCATTGCCAATTATTCTGGTCGAACTCCTTCACAAATCCCCACTCCGGACCTCTTTTTTGACCGCCAGGATTTCGAGGTAGAGTATTTCTAGGTCCACTGCTTCCAGCTCCACTGCCTCCACGTCCTGCAACCTCGAGAAGATGAGGCATGGCCGCTATCGCCCCTTGATGTAGTTGCATGACCGGCTGCCATTACTGCTGCTACTAGCGAGGGATTGGATACTATCTCCATCAAAAGACTCCTCGATTACCCGAACTATAGGAAGACGTATATATGTGTGAAGGAGCAAGCTCGCTATGCATATGTTACGTCGATGTTCCGTTCGAGCATCAGAGGGGGTGGACAAGAACCTATAGTTTTCTAAAGAATCAGGAGGAACCTAAGGTAGAAAAACCCTGGGAATGAGTAATCTCACTTCACAAATTCCGGCCGTAGGCCCATGACACAAAACCCACACCCCAAAGGCAGACCGTTTCCCAAGGAGTATATTAACTCAACCTGGTAGTCAACGTTTGAGATGAATTCTATGCTTACACACATTTCTCTTATACATGTAATAATACAGCTGCTCAAAACATATCAAACAGCGACACAAACTCCTTTTTTGCGAAACAAAAAATGCAAAAACGTTCAAAAACTTATCGCGTATACAAAATCTCAGTTTCGCATATGTGAAACAGTTTTTGCATACGCGCAATTTGAGTTATGCGTACGCGAAATCCTGTTCACGTATGCGTAACTCATATTTCACGTACGCAAAACCTTTTGTTTCGCGTACGCAAAAGTTTCTCGGCGCCGAATTTTTTTTTGTCGTGTTATACTTCAAATTCGTGCCGTATCAAACGAAAAATACGTATCTTATATTATAAAATTATAGTGTAAGTATTGAATCAAACCTTAACCCTAGATTGTATGGATAAGATTAGATAGAGTGAGTGTATATTATATCAACCCTAGATTGGATGGACGAGATTAGCCATCCAATTGGGCAGCCGAGATTCAATCTTTTAGATGGCGTAGATGGTTTGATCCAATGGTTGAGATTCACTCACTTCTCTCATGGTCAAAAGGTTTTGGAAGGGGAAAGGGAAACGGGCAAAAAGGGAAGGGGGAGAAAGAGGCAAAATGAAAAGGTGAGGAAAGGGGGAAAAAAGGTATCGGAAATGGGAAAGGGAAAGAGAAAGAAAAAGGGAGGGAAAAAAGGAAAGAAAAAGGGAGGGAGAAAAGAAAGGTAGGGAAATAAAGAAAATTGAAGAGAAAAAAGGTGGAAGAAAGGGAAGGCAAAAGAGGCATGGGAAAAGAGTGAAAAAAAGGGAAGAGAATTTGAAAGGGAAAAGAAATAGGGGGAAAAGGAAAAACGGGGAAGAAAAAAAGGGCATTTGTAAAAAGGTATGGGGTAAATGGTGGGGAAAATGGCATAGGAAAATGGAGAAGGGAGAAAGGGCACGAGGAAAAGGGGAAGAGGAAACGGGAAAGGCAAAGAGAGGGGCAAAGGGAGAAGAAAAGGGGCACGGGGAAAAGGGAAGAGGAAAAGTGTGGGGAAAGGAGAAAAAGAAAAAGGATAAATGGGAAGAGGAAAATGGTGCGAAAAGGGAAGGGCATGGGAAAAGGCAAAGGGAAAAAGGAAAAAAAAAAAGAAGAGGGAAAGGGAAAAACGGGAAACAAAAAATGGCATGTAACAAAAAGGAAGAGGAAAATGGTGGGGAAAAGGGCATAGGAAAAGGGAAAAAAAAGGGCACGGGGAAAAGAAAAAGTGGGAACGAAAAAAGGGCACGGAAACAAGAGGAAGAGGGAAAGGGTGAGGAAATAGAAAAAACGAACGGAAAAAAATAGGAAAGGGGAAGGAAAATATAAAAGAAAAAACGAGGGCAAAAGAGAGAGGGAAAAAAAGGCACAAAAAGGGAAGAGGAAAAAAAAGAAAAGGGAAGAGAAAAGATGCACGAGAAAAAAGGGAAGATGGAAATGATGGAGAAAAGGGAAGACATGGGAAAATATAAAGGGAAGGAACAACGACACAGGAAAAGGGAAAGGGATGGACAAGGCGGAAAAGAAAAGGGAAAAAGACCATCGAGAAAAGGGAATAGTAAAATAAAATGGAATGGTAATATGGAAGGAAAGGGAGGAGGAAAGAAGAAACCGATAGGGAAAGCGAGAAAAGGGGAAAGTAAAAAATTGAAAATGTGTAGAAAAAATAAGCAAACGAGAAAAGTAGAGTAGAGCAAAAGACAAAGAGAACGGTGTCGATGCATAAAAACCTCTTATAGCTCAGCAACACTAAACTTGGTTTCTGTAAGAAGTTAAAAAGTGGGATTATTACTGTATGCTTTTTGCATTGCAGCCAAAACATCTACATGCTGTTAACTTATGCCCAGCAACGCTGGGCACCATTACTAGTTGCGTATAGAATGTAAGCAGTATTGAACCTATTCCTGTCACAAAATCAGGAAATTAGTTAACTTATTCTCATCAAATAATTAAACCGTCAGTTCATCTGACTTATAAGCGTCCGAGTAATCATCAAATGTTACGTCAGTCTATCCTCAAAAAGTTTCGTCACTTTTTCTGCCATTTTTAATCGGTCAAAATTTTCATC
>JAANSK020252529.1:0-13115 GCA_011763485.2 Isoetes engelmannii
TTTTTAGACCCAAAAAGTTTCCTAAAATAAAACAAGCCTGAAATCTTAGGTAATCGGCAGGTGATGAAGGTTACGGGATAGGAACTGCCATCGAAATTGTAGCCTTGCTGAATTTCGATCGACCAAGTTCCTGATCGAATGGAAAATGGATGATTTTGAATGTGTTTAAGGGATGTGCCCGATCCATTTGAATGTAAATTATGTGCTCTGTCTGCCAATGCAGTGCCATCCGCATGGGATAGGAGAGATTTAGGGGGGGCAAGCGGAGCGTGGTCATGGGGCCCAAATGTGACCAATAATGTGATATCTCCTGGCCCGTCCTGTGTAAAACGTGGCACGACAAATATGTTACATGGCACTCGGGTGCAAGGGGTGATGATGGGAATTGCAGGAGGGGGGCTTAGGTAGTCTGTCGGCAAAGTCGAGCTCGCATGCACCTTTAGACTGGGTTCACATGCAACAGTCGTCGGAGGCGAGCCCTGTTTTACCCTGTGGAATAGAGCATGGCATGTGCGGATTGTGAAAAGCGGCGAGCCATTTTGCACGACTGTGATGGTTGTGACGGCGCATGTGAACCCCGCCTTACCCTAGTAGTAGGTACCATAATGATGTTGTTGTTTTTTTTTTTGTATCATTTAAGTTTTAACGTTGTTGTTTTTTTTTTAATATATTGGAGAAAATCCACGTGGAATCCACGTAGTTCTCTTTAGAACAGAGTCTGTTTGGAACATAGTTACCAAATACGGATACGAAATACGATACGGCATGACAAAAAATTAAAAAACAATACGGATACGAAAAATACGGATACGGAAAATACGGCAAACTACTCAAAATGAACAGGATTGTGCTTATAAGAATAGACAAGATATATTGCAAGTGAGATTCAAAATCTACTATATAGTATACTCTAAAACATATAATAAAAGTTTAGATAGATAGAACACACAGTTTAAGTTATATGAAAATATCAAACGAAATTTTCATGTAACATAGTTTAAAACACATGAAGAACTATTAACTAATGGAGTGTGTAAGGATATGTTCCTGAATCCCGATAAGGTACACCTGGATGATTAGAAAAGCTTTTGTTGGGAAAGTAACAGGAAGACAATTTATTGGTAGTACAATGTTGTACTACAGCCAGTGATAAGAGCCGAATTTGCAGTCGTTACAGTTCTTCGTAGTCATAGAATACCAACTCGGTACAGTACAGTGGCAATTCATAAGATCAAAAGAAGAAGGGGGGATGGATAACAGCCAGTTTACAATGTCCGTTTAAAAATCCCATACTCAATTTGAGAATTTCATCAGAATGCAAAATCTTTCCTATCTTAATCGAATTAATTTAGTGTCTTACTTGGTATTGGTCAAATGGGAAATCCGACTGCGCCTTGCATCCTGATCTGAGATTCCAGCTGTGACCAAGCTTCTCCAGCGGTTTCAGCTGGAGAAAGAATTTTGCGTGGAAAAATCTGGGTTCGACGAAATGTAACAAAAAAAACTTTGTAGCAAAAAACGCTTTAAAAAACGGCCTTTACGGCGTATTTTAAAAAAAAAAACGGTGTTTTTGGTAATTGATTTTTTACCCTATCGTATTCCGTTTTTTATACGGATTTTTTTTAAATTTCGTATTTTTCGTATTATACGGATAATACGGCCGTTGTTGGTCTAAATTAGAACAGAGTCTGTCTTCATTCCTGAACTCTGTCTCGCCTAATTCCAAAGTTTTCTGAACTCTGTCTCGCCTCTTTCGGTAAAATGGCAAATCCGGTAAAGAGAGATAAAAGGCAAATCAAATCAAGTAATTCGACCATCCACATTATGTCCACCCACCATTAGCTTGAGACGGAATGTTTTATAATCAGGGTGGACATAATGTTTTATAATCAGACTTTACCGATGGGAAGAAATGGTGCCTCAAAGAATCTGTTCTGCACCAAAATACAAATACTGGACGATTATTCTCTAAAACTCCTTGTACCGTGTAGTATTAAATACAAATACTGGACGATTATTCTCTAAAACTCCTTGTACCGTGTAGTATTTGCATTTTGGTGCAGAACAGATTCTTTTTGAGGCACCATTTCTTCCCATTGGTAAGGTCTGATTATAAAATATTCCGTCTCAAGCTAATGGTGGGTGGACATAATGTGGATGGTCGAATTACTTGCTTCTCCTCGTTCAAAAAATTTGATGTGAATATTGGAAATGAGGCACTGCGGTTGTTGGGTCTAATGAAGGGTGATGTTCTGGAGCTAGAGGCCATGAGCCCTAAACTATGCAGCTGCAAATTTTTGAGAGGACCTACAGTGCTATATCGAGATGGATTAATGCAGCTTTGCTGAATATCACGATTCTTTGTTTTGAGGAGATTTTTTGCTTGTAGTGATTTTCAATCGACACTGCAAGTTTTTTTTAAATATCTTCCTCCAAGCATCTTTTAGCTTGTAATGGGGAATGATTAATGTAAAAAATACAATGATTTTTTATTCTTCCGATTCTTTGTAATTGTAATGGGGAATGATTAATGTAAAAAATACAATGATTTTTTATTCTTCCGATTCTTTGTAATTTTGATTCTTTGTAATCTATGTATTTGTAAGTAGAAGATTTTCGGCCACACCAGTAGCTTCTTCTCGGCTGCTGTGAGACTGCCCTAGAAGCTTCCAGAGCCTACAAGCAAAACCCATTTCTGAAGCAATCAGGATTCTCAGCTGATTGTTATTATACAAAAGCAAAAGTGGCTCAGGCAAGTCTACATTTGTCGGTGTTTTAATTTTCGGCTTCTTTCCTCTCTGCATCGGCCATGTCTACCGGAAATCTCTTTATTGTTTTTACCTCCACTTTCTTCCTGCGAGGTTCAGTTGCAGCGACCAGCCTGATATATTGTTAAGCAAGGAAAAGACATCAGGGAGCAAGAATCGCTTGGGTAAGAATCCTGGAGTTCCTTCTGAAAATCTTCCCTAGCCATTCTACATGTTGAAAGAAAAGGCTATTTCATTCTACATATCCATTTCCTAATTCTAGGGCACATTAATACTATGAGTGTGCAAGTACAAGCTAATGAATGTAGGTGTAATTTTGCCGCAGATGCTGCACCATCAACGGGCAGCTTCATTCTGAGGGCAGCATGACAACGCTTTGGTAAGTACAAAAGCTTCCTCCATTGTCTCATCTTTAAGCAGGAATTGACTTCTCGATCTTCAGTTGTTAACAATAATAACATTTGTAGGCTTGAGTCTCATGCCGGTTTGCCTACTGATGCAATGTGTTATCATCTGAAGATTATGGTAAGGTTGTGATTCATAAGAGCATAACTCAAAGGATGAAAGGCAAAGTCATATGCCACATTCCAGTCAAGGAGGTATGTATAACAGCGTTTTTGCGTATTCCAGATGCAAAATCATATGCCACATTCCAGTGAAGGAGGTATGTAACATCATTTTTGCTTATTCCAGATGATAACACTAGATTTTCTTATTTTGGATTGCAAAGATTGGCTGCTTGCATAGTGCATTTTTGCTAAGTAGTTGTATTTCCAAGGAGCTCCTTTTTTCAAATTTAAAACTAGAATTGTGAATGCCATGGAAGGGATGTGGTTAAGATTAGGCCAACTGAATACCAAATGGGCAGATTCAAGCCTCTTTCTTTTGTGATAGACAGTGGGTGTAGCGGATAGATTGTTATTGCAGATTTTGGGATTTCCAAGCATATAGACACGAAACAGAGCTCTCTGTAATGACAAATATGAAAGGCACTCCATGTTGCAATAATAGAGAAGACAGACATCTAGGATCATAGGTACTTTTGCTATAAGCTTTAGCTATGGCATTCAAGATATTTGCAGTTAGGTTTTGAAATTGTATCTCTGATATTGCATGTTTCCTAAGGCAATATCTCCACAAGCTTCTTGATGGAGTGGAGCACTCCCAAACTGCGCAACATGTCTTTCTTATAAATATTGCTTCAGTTAAATCAAAGCAAAAATGATGAATCGATGGAGAGGTATAATTTTTCTTATGCCAGATGTGATTCCGAGCAAGGCCCATTATATTTCAATGATTTTGATCTGGTACAAGTCCTTATATGACCTTATGTCTGTTTTTTATCTATGCAGCCTTGATCTCACATGTCAGATGTCCCCATTTCAGAAGTCTGATCTTCCTAAAATCCATTGTGTGCATGCTTTCCATAGGAGATCACAGGTAATACGAATTTGGAGGGGATCTGCCATCAATTTCTTTCAACTAAGGTAAGACTTGAGCTCTTGAAACTTGTCTTCAATGATTTCTTGCTTATTGTTGTAAGCAGATTGCTCCAGTTACAAGAACAAATTGCTATGCTATGATTTTGCCATTTCAGATTTAATGTATTTCCTAATGCTCTTTTGTATTTTAGACAGCTAAACAAGGTTAGAGAACAGAGATTCTAGCAAGATATAACCTGTTGTAAGTGTCGTGTTCTTTCTGTCTTGGATTTTGATCCTCAGATATAGCTGGAGATTTCTATCTTCAATAGTTGCAATAACTTGGTATGCTGGAGGGATAAAATGTTTGTTGGTTTTGGGTCTTTCTGTATAAGCAGTTCTGGATTTGGATTTCATTTGTTTGTGCAGCTCTATGTCCGTGTCATCTGTGTTTTGGCTTAGAATAGCATGCATCAGCAACTTTGTTTGTTTAAGATATTCGTGCAGAATATGACGGGCTTAAGGCCGTGCTTAAGACTTTGCAGCAAGTATATTTATCTCTTCTTTTTTAGGATGCCAGACTGTGTAAACCTTCTTATCTTTTTCATTCATTGTCTGCACATCTTCTGTCTGGCATTTTCTCTCTCTCTCAGGAATCCTATGAAATACTAATCAAATGATTCGTTTGCAGGCTCCTCCAGATATTTAGCCTCTTTCTATTACGGCTATGGTGCAACTCCTTCTGTGATCCGCCCAGTGACTTCAAGAGTTTAGGGGTCCTGATTTCATTTGAATAAGTGGGGATTCAGATTGGTTTGTGAGTCGCCGAGGGTATCTTGATGCATGCCGATCCATTCCATAGTTTTTATGTGGCAATGGTTGTACCATTTTAAACAAAACTAGAGGATTGGGTCAAGCAAGAGGGGATCATGTATACTAATTTAGAGATCCTGCCAACATGGAACTGCCAATAAAGAAGTATTGAAATCTCTCTGTGTGGTACGTGTGATTTAATAAAGGAATAGTTATGTCATGCTTGAAATTCTCATCATTATATTCCTTCTGTAGGTTGGGAGGCAATTCAAGCTTGATAAGTTTGAAAGTTCTTTGAAACTTAAGTTGCTAGAGGAGCCATGGACAACTGAAAGGGGACTTGTTACAGCAGCTATCAAGTTTAAACGGGAAATCGTGAAGAAAACATTTGCTGATAATTTAAGTCATCTGTATGATTAGTTCTTGGAAAGGGGCTCACCTGTTTGGCATTTTATGGCTCCAATTTTGGAACATCCATATTCATTTGTTAACTCAAATGAGCAGGCATTCTGGACATTGAAACTAATGATTTGAGCCTACTAGTTACCATCAAAATTGGCGCAGTTATGATAGCTTCTAATTTGGTACTCAGGGATCCACACATCGAGTACTTTTAAGGTATGGAAATATTCTTTCTTTAAAGTAGACGTTATGATGTCATACCAAAATGGTTAGAACAGTTGAGAATGAAGGACAATAGCATGCAGAATTGCCACATGCTTTAGATTTGTATTTTTAAAAGAGAATATGGACGTGCCAATTTTGCACGTGACGGCCATGTTCAAAAGGCTAGAATTATGTTTATCTGGTGGTAGCTAGAGCGCTTCAATGCTGCTAAGATTGAACCTACAAGCTTTACACCTTCTTTGGTTTTGCTTCCGTTGTATTACATTTCACTTTTAGCTCCCCAGAATCCTCTTCTGCGTGCCTCTATACCAAAACACAAAATCATAGGTTCAGAAGCTGGTGCTCTCTCAGTGTGTATTGCTGAGTAGATTAACTATGTGACTGGCTTCTCTGTTCCTAACATTTATAAGTTCGATATGGCATGCTGCAGTCCTTATTGCTTCTATTTTCTGCATTCCAGACATTTTGATTCAAACATATGAGGACAGATAAGCCATACAGCAAGCACTGATCCATCGTCATTTGTTGAGCAGTCATCTCCATGATCCTCGATGCATGATTCCACTCCATGCCTCACGTCCCCACTGTCTAAAATGGTAACTTTGTCCAAGGTTTCATCAAGCCCGAAATTGATTCCACAATTTTCATCTGCAGAGTCAATGCCAAGCATTTCCCGAATGCTTGATCCTGTTTCTGCAAACCAACGGTCATCCAAGAACCAATTTCAATGCACAAAATTGGAATCGTGGACTCTTGGACGCCTTTGGAGGAGAACCCTTATATCTGCTTTACCGGATCAGAGGTGTAAACTTCATGCACGGTGAGATTTTTGAACTCATTTGTTACTTTCCTAACTCTCATGCAAAGTTTGCAGGATGAACTTGCATGAGCATTCCAGTTCAATCTTTACGTTGTTGCTTCCAAGTTGGCTCTTTACTCTTGAAGAGCTTCTCTTTGTATTTAAACCTTAAGTCTTTCAATTTTGCAAACCTTGGAAGGGCTCAATACTTGCCAGGCTCTAAATTGGATGCCTTGCTATTTATTTATTTTCCTCATACAAAATACGCAGCTGTGTAGTTTGCTGAGATGAGACGTACAAAGCCCATTCTTTGGAAGCTTGCAAATCCACGGAACCCTGCCCTGAAATGGTTGGAACTGTTCAATTTGTGTGCATCAAAAGTAAAAACATTGATGTTAACTTGGTGTTCAACCCAAAAATAACAAAAGTCTTAAGATTTAATCCAAGTTGCTGTAGGCATAATGAGTCCAGGCTCCATTTCTGTGTATGAATCAGTTAGATGCTCTGTTTATTTGAACTACATGAGAGATGATTTCATAGTTAGTCTTTGGAATGTACATAATGTTTAAATTTGCCTAATATTTTATTGAATGCTAGTTTACTCTGTTACTCATGCAGTGCTATGGCGATGCAGGAACAGCGGATGCAGTAAGGGATAACAAACACTTTGTCCCATACAACAAACAACTGGAAAATTACTAGCATATTCTCCTTTCCTAATTTCATTCACAGCCCAAGCAGGAAAATACCATTTCAGATCTGCTTTCTTATTCAAGAGATTTGAAATTTTCAACCACCTGTCATGTTCAACACGACCATGCCAAAGCAGTACTCGTCATATTTCCAGGTAACCAGGTGTCCCCCGGACACATGTCACTACTTGACATGCTCATTCACTCTAGGCTCATGTGGCAGTAGATTGATCCTTAGCTTAAGAATTTTGAAGCAGAGATGCATTAAACATCTTTCAACAAATGCAGGAGCAGGACATGAAGCCAAATTCTTTCACTGTTGTCTGTGCTTAATTCATCTAGAGAATTGGCTTCCTTACCATGAGGTAAGCACATGCAATTTCACGTTCTACAAATGCATTGGAATGTCATAATTTGCAGCTTATGCACATAATGGATTTCCCGTAAAGGCTCTTGAGGACTTTTAAGGCATGAAGTGGGAATGCAACAACTTGGCCATTCTGCGTCATTCTGGTAATGGAAGAAGTCGGCAAGGAACTGCGTGATGAATTAAAAGTGCTGGATTTGTATCAACCGTGCTGATTGGGACACCCCTTATCATATGGTGAGTGGGGACATTTTAAATGCATGCATTATGTTCAACAACATGGCACAGTAGTTACATGGAGTAGCATCAAGATGTAGTTACATGAAAGACAAATGCAGTCTATGTTACATGGCAAAGAAGTGTTCCAAGTCTTTTCACGAATACAGCTATATGTAGTGTTACCTAACATGTCTACCATGCTAAATATCCTATCTGCATGTAGTCTATTATAGACTAATATGGCTCGTTGATTGACCTTTGACAACCCTCTTTGAATCTTGCACAGGTATTGACGGCAATTAATTACGTCAAGACAAAACTTGGTTGTTCATTGCTCTAGGCAAGTTGATAGCCAGGATGAACTGCTGAACTGCAAGTACGTTGGAATGTTGTTATCCACAGATACTTAGAGCTTTCGGTTCTGTTTAAAGCATTTTGATGCACGAACAGTTTAGGTTTATATCCTGAATAATGTTTGCAACTTAAACCTTTTGCCCAGTTTTTGTTTCAATTTACTGCAAATATGGAGAAAGCAGAAGTTGGAGTAAGAAAAGCAAAGAAGAAAAGTTATTCATGCCGGCATTTACTGCCCACCAAGTTTTCTCAAGGTGCTTGAATTATTACGTATGATGATCATCTGTTTAATTCTCAATTTTTGCCAAAACAAGGTTGTCGTTTGTGACTTCATTGTTATCTGCAACATTTGCAACAGTTATCGATTGGCCACTGTTTGTTGGCCACAACTATCGGAATGACCGTAGTATTGGGCATGTTCCTTCACCAACATCTTATAACCTGTAGTTGTAGTCCAAAACCTCTGAACAACAACTTGCTACCTCTCTTGCATTAACTAAAACATATACACTAAGAGAGAAATGCAGGATTATTCTTTGTCATCGCATGGTCGGTATTTCATCTATAGGTTTGAAGCTTGGAATTCTAAATGCCTAAAGTCTAGATTATGTCATTGTTGGGCGAAGATATAAATTGAAAAAAACAATCATCACATGAATCATATCAATTCTCGCAAGCAATAGTTGCACTCATTTACTAGTCCTACATACATTAGAAGTTTTTGGGCTAGGATATCAAATCGATTATTAACACATATGCCCTAGCAATGACATGTAGTGGAATGAGGCATGTACAAATGGCTTCACCATTTGTCACTTGCAATCTTTTAGGCTTAAAAGCAGGGAAAATCTAAGTGTTGAAACTACGTAACAAACCAGTTCTTTTTGCTTTATTCCCAAACGCATATAGTTGCACCTCCAAATTTAACCCACTATGCAATCTTTTAGACTTAAACAGAAAAATTCTTAGTGTTGAAACTACATAACAAAACAGTACAGTTCTTTTTTGCTTTCTTGCCAACGCATATAGTTGCACCTTCAAGTTTAACCCACCATGCAATCTTTTAGACTTAAAAATAAAATAAAAAAAAAATAAAAAAAAATAAACAAAATACCATAAATATAATTAGCTATTTAAAATTAATGTAGATTTAATTAAAATTTGTAAAATCATATACATTTAATTAATTATGTAACAAATCAATTAATTACTTAAAAAAATATTTATCAGAACACCTAATTAGAAACTAGGACTTGGTCCTCTCCACTCAAGGTGGAGCCGACCATGCCGACGACCAAGCTATGATAATCTTACTTTAAACCTAAAAAAATAATAACTGGAATAGCACTTTGTGCTAATAAATATTATGCTACTCCCCTAGACACTTGCTTCAATCCTACCTCACACAGAAAAGACAAAATGAAGTCTAACAAAATGTGTTGTGTGATGGATCAATATCACATTGGTGAACATGAAGATAAAACAAATGCGGAATTGGTTGTATGTAAAGTATTTTACCAGACTCAGCTTAGAGAGATGAGTGGAGAAAGAAAATTGGGGCTACTTGAGGAGAACCATGAGCATGCTAAAAACTTCAAGTCAACCTACGGGCATATGCAACTAAAGCAAGTACGACAAGAACACCACCCACACCAAGCATGTTCACACCATCCAAGCGCGGAAAGGGTAAGAATGCTTAGCTCAATCATGTGAAAGGCGCATTGGTACATCAAAATCAAAAGTTCAAGGATAATCAGGTTTGCTCAAAGTTTGTATTTTAGGAATGCATGCATCGATTTTACGTCGGCTGCAAGCTGCACCGAACACACCTCACACGCTGGAAACAGAGGACATCCTTCACCGATTACTCTGTAATGGTGATATTGTTTTTGTTAACAGACTCCCTTCCATTCACAACCATTCTTTAATTGTATCTAAAGTTACGAATCAAGAAATGAAGGCACTAGTAATAAACGCCTTGGCGTGCTCTCCATTAATAGCTGATTGGTCTAGTTTAATGGTAGCACCTCCTATTCCAAGATGGTAGGTAATGAGCCATGGAATATGTGCAGGATAGAAGATCTCTTTTTTTTTATGCTAAATCTAGGAAGCCAACCTATAGTATACTCTCAATAAAACCATCACCTATTTGGATATTTCGCGATTTTTAAATACCATGAGCTCGTATAGACTGCAAAAACTTCCCAATAAATATACTAGTGTATTTTTTAAAGATAAGATAAGATAAGATAAGATAAGATAAAATTTTTAACGTCGCGCCACAAAGGCAGCATCCAATTGGACATGCGACGGGTAAGTAATCCGAATTAGAACACACTGAGTATATGACTGAAAGTAACTTCATTTGGCTTCATTTGTGTCCTTCCATTTCTTGGAACATTTAATTGACTGCTTACCTTGCTCATGTGAATCAGGAATCGTCATTTGATGCTATGCACATAAATTTTGAAGGCAGCAGGTGTGTCCTTTTGAATCGTATAGTTAAGCATATTTGCCCGCCAATAGATTGTTTCTTTCTTGCAGGAATTAAGCATTTGAATTAAACAGTATGCAGCATTCCATTTGAGCAGCATGAGGAAGGCAACTTCGAGGGTCTGCATGTCGAAGGTTTTGTTTATATAATTTTAATTTATTTGATTTCTAGCATGAAATAGAAGCTGATAGGCTTCCTGTGTATTCTAATTAGAGTCACATAGATTGTAACAACTGCAAGATATCACAGCAAGCAGGTTGGTCTATTAGCTGCTCTGTATAATATCAAAATTTGGATGCTAGATTACAGTATCATGTAGATCAAGCAATACATAGTAGTTTGTCTCAATGAGTTCTCTAACAATTCCACTTCTGCCAGGATGATGATCTTTCACCTCAAACTGCTATCATACGATATCATACGATATATCATACGATTTTTCTGATTTTAGATAAAGCTTTTTGTGTTTTTAGACAAGTTCATCTAGGACAGAATAATCTAACAGCCTGCTACATGATAAATATGTACTCTAATATGGAAATAAGAGACTATGGCATCATCATATGCATATACTGAGATATTTTCCAGGAACATGAGAGATTTAAATGAAAATATACAATATGTACTGCAGAGCATGACCTCAAAGGCTATTGATCAGAGGGATTCTACTCTGGCGTCCTATAGTCAGCTTACTTGCTAGTTTAATGCATTCTATAATAACAAGTAATGAGTTATTTCTACCTTCATACTTGAAGGAATATAAGCATGCATGATTCAGGATGATTCTGATATGCAAATAGAGTTGTTACAGCATTTCTAAATGACAGGTTTGATGATAGTGTTATCCTTGAGTCTAAAAGAAAAT
This sequence comes from Isoetes engelmannii, assembly GCA_011763485.2. NCBI lineage: Eukaryota > Viridiplantae > Streptophyta > Lycopodiopsida > Isoetales > Isoetaceae > Isoetes > Isoetes engelmannii. Next base: position 11,420 of record JAANSK020252529.1, read on the forward strand.
GCTTATGATTAAATGAAGATACTGAGTGTAAATAATGATGCATGATCCAGATCTGATTTCTGTGATGCATAATGAACAATACACATGATTACTGGTATGCTATGCTGGAAGTATGCTGACATCCCACGCATTGTTATATGGCTGAAATAGGATGCCATATATTAGGATTGAATATCAGTGACATACACTAATTTTGATTGCTCTTTCTAAATAGAATATGATCCACCATTCTACTTTGAATATGAATAGCTGAAGGGTGAAGAGCCATAGAGTCTCACTGCTTACTTGATGACCCGTTTCTCCTTTACCCTTATAGGGCTAACTGGCATTTCGTTTGATTACAGGTAACTGAGACTCTATCTACTGCTCTTTCAAAATTTCAAGGTAACTGAGACTCTACGTACTCTTCCCCACTCGATTTCTAGAATCCCCAGACAAGATAGCAACATTGCCAGGCCTCACCTGACACACGAGCATTTCCAGCATTTCCATTGGAGAGAATTGACTGCTCTGTGTATATGTATATATAGCAAAGCAGATTAGAAAATAGTAGCGTTCAAGATATGCGACAAAAAAAGGAAAGAGCTGCTTTGCGGTGCACATAGATATCAAACTTTTTGTACATGTGAAAATGTTGTGCCTTTTGTTTTGAAGCATTTTACGTTGAGAAAAAACCAAACAATGTTGTCCTTGCAATGCTGTTTTTTTTTTTCCATTTAGTGGAGACTGCGCCTTCGTGGAGAAGGCAAAAGGCCTTTTTGTCCTTTTGATTAAAGTTCAAAATGTACCCTTTTTTTTGTCTTTGTTTTAGAGCCCGTGGGTTTAGCACCTACCTAGCATTATTTCATACGTAAAAGCATCAGGAGATAACTCCATTCTCTTCCCCTTTTCTTTGACAATTCAAAAAGAGCTTTTGCTTCTTCGAATTGCTTATTTCTTCCATAAATTCCAATCATCAAATTGTAAGTACCAATAGTGGGTGCACAAACTTGTTGCATTTTTCTAAATAGCAGAGCAGAATCCCTTCAGTACCCAGCCTTTGCCATGCTTTAATGAGACCATTATAGGTCACCACATCTGGCTTTTTGGATGAGAACTCATAAATTTTGACCATCTGTATACCTCAAATTATCTGCCATAGTCAGGTTGTGAGTATATTACATGATGCTATTCAAAGATGTGGATGTACGACTATTAAAGGAGGGGTGTACATTGAAATAGAAAAGTTCAATTAGGAATAGCCAGAATTGCGCTAAATAGAAGTAGAACCTCGTACATTAGCTATAAAGATCTTGTAGAGCAATGAAAAGGGCTCCCTCTACATTTAGATTCAAAGACTCAAAGCTCGGAAGGAGAAATGAATATGTAGAAGAACCTACCAAATCGATCTCTAAGAACTGCCACAACAGTTTGTTGAGGGTATTCCTGGTAATCCCTCAACTGAGATGGTGCAAGACCTCCATGTTGCTTCAGGCAACCAATCTACACCTTGATTTTGCTGCAACAAAGCTCACTTTCAAAGTTAACTCTGCTTTCCCAATTCAAGAAAAAGATAGCAAGACTCAAAGATCTTTTGTGGATTAGTCTTAATAAATTTTGAGCTGCATTCAATTTTTTTATAGGCTCAAGAGATGTACAGATGCATGGGAAAAATCCTTTTCCAAGTCAGATGTGGATAACCCTTGCAAAAGATTGT
>JAANSK020252540.1:0-13114 GCA_011763485.2 Isoetes engelmannii
TTCGAGAATGTGGGGCCTTGTCATCTGGTCCCCCATTCCGGTGGTGCCGGTGACCCGCTCCCGGCTACCGCCGGTCGTGGGACCCCACCGGCAACACCGGAATGGGGTCCCAGATGCCAAGACCCTCCACATTCTATATGTGCTTGTGGAATGCAATACAAAATGTTGAGGGGAGACAAGCATCATCCAAAAGCATGGCGGGAGGAAAGTGAGTAAGAGAACGGAAGTCAGGTAGACCCTTGTTTGGAAGAGGTTGCCAGCCTCGGGGATGAACAATAGATGATCCTTCCGCTATGCATGAGAGAGATTGCATACAAATTGACAAGGAAAGGCCTTCTCTCAACTCGATCCTTGATAGAGTGTTAAGCAGGGCCTCTTTCCTTGGTCATGTTTAAAACTGTTGATTCTTTTCTGTTTGGCTGAAGCAATTTGTTTTTTCATGGGGGCCGACTGCACTTCTTTCCTGGAGGTAGGCAACCGGTTGGATCCTACTAGCCCACGACCACACGGCTCTAGACACTAGCCTTGGAGCGGATCAGAATTGAGTTGCCTTCCAAATTATAAAGTTTTCTCTAATTAATTCGACATATCTTTGTGTTAGTTCTAGGTTTGTAGTCTAACACTGGTTCTTGGTTGTTTAACTCTTTTGCCCAAGCTTTGTGTCCTATATAGGCAGATTTTAGATAGAAAGAAAAAAAGAAAAGCAGTATTTTTTAACGTCCTCGTCCCCTTCAAGGCCTTGGACCATATTTGGACTGACATCGAGCACTGCTACCAATTGCCACCAACTGCCCATTATTTCCAAAAAATCTACTGGTCACCAGACTGCTGACTGGTGCAAATCAAAACTTCCTAACGCTACTCATGAACAAGCTGGTATGTTTTTGAATTTCCATGACTGTAGATCAAATCCAACAATTCTAAGGCTCTTCACGTGCACAGAAATTCTAGCTGGCTGCAACATGGAAAGCCTTAAATTGCTCCAAATTCTCAACTCGTGTTTGTGCAAACATGCAAAAGAGAAATAGAAATGCAAATTATTGGCAAAATTTGCTCCATGCAAATGGCTCCCTAACAATGACAAACATGGATACTTGCATATGGGAAGACTACTACGCCACATCACCTCACATAAGTTTGCCACATTGACACGTTAACATCTAGTATCTTCTTGCCACATCAATAGCATATGCATATACACCAAGACGAAGAATTTCTATCTTATATTATTTATATATTCGAATACTCCTTATTCGTATCTACAAATCTACCTGGTCCAGTGACTACATTTAGGAAGCCAATAACATCAGGCCAAGCTAGAGAAAAGAACCACCCAAAACTCCTCACCCTTGGCTCACAGTAATTATGTTGATAAATGGGATTGAGTAGGCTTCCAAATGTAGAATATACATGATGTGGATTGTTTGTGTTGAGTCTGGCTTATTAAATACCAGTCTACATGTGATACCAGCTGAGAACATTCATCTTGTTGACATTTAGAAAAATTGTGCACATCAAAGAAGATGAAAGGAACAAATCAAATGCGCCTTTGCTTTTCAGCTATAAGAATAATACAAAGTACTAGTTCAAAATCTTTATAAACAAGCTGAAATTTTGGAATTCTTTCGGCAGGTAGTGGACAAGTTACGATCAATTTTCCTTTCATGGCTCCTCTATAGATGGTCTGCATAAGCACAAGAATATAAGACGAGAATTGCATCATGATTATAATAAGTTTGAGATAGTTTTTTGCATTGAAAGAGCTATTTCACGCAACTTCTCTATATTACGTAGCTTTACAAAACTTAACAGGTAATGAAAGAGACATAAGACAGCCCAACACAGGTACTAAAGGCAAAGAGTGTTTCATGAACACTGCCATCCAGAATTTGGGAATGGTAAACCAGAATTCTGTAAAGTGTGGGTCATGGTGACTTTGTTCTTCATTTTTGTCAATGACAACGTGTTTGTAGTGGTAGAAATGCTTCCATTCACATATCAGGTGAACTTCCCTGGGATTAAGTTGTTTCATTGTTTTATCCAGCTCAAGTAAGTTGATAAAAACCCATGGGCAAAGGATGCATAAGCTAAGATGATATGGACTTAAGAGAGGAGCAATTTGTAGAAGCTTCGGCTAGATAGAAGAATGCATGTTAATGATCTCCTATCATAATAAAAGACAAATTTCAGGAAAGAACGACCCCTTCATTTGTCTAAAGAAGCGATAAGCAAGGAGTGGAAATATTTGAGTGGCTCAATATAATGTAAGCCCAACAGAATATTACCAGGTTATCTGGATACTAGCTTACTAGTAGAACTACAGTATTTATGCTAGAAATCCATAAAACATAAACAAAGGGCATGACGTGCTTTTCCTACTTTTGCAAATAGTATAAAACAGCTGACTACAGTTTCTCCATATCCTTTCTATTCTTTTAGCAGTGTTTTAAAAATTGACATTCACAGTCATCATATAAGTAACCCTAAATATTGTTTTGAATGGCTATGGAAATTGAATATCATCTTTATGGCGAGCATGCTATTGGAAATGTAAATGAGAGCCTTACCTCTACTACATCTATGAAGTCCTGTCTCCTATAAAATGCGCCAATCCATTTCGTGTGATCTGCAGTTCTGCAGTCATAAAACGTAGTATAGTATGGTATGAATAATACACAACATATACAATGTTAGCAGAAGCATTCCCCAGATAAGTTACACAAACTTATCCCTCAAATATGTCATGCATTAGAAGCATCGTTTGTGAACCCCGTACTAATAGGCCCAAACTATTAGGTGTAAGGGACAGGACTATATACTCTTGCAAATTAGCGTTGTTCGCGAAATGGTTCAAGAAGGCATCTTTTCTACGAGAAGTTGGTCGTCTATAAGCTTTCCACCACTTTGCTTATAACAGGCACATCGTGATTCTCACATACTGCAGGATTCCTTCTCCTTTTATTGCTCAAGCAAAGTATGTTTATAGCAGTTACCTTATAAGTTATAACAGTTACTTATATTTCTCGAATGCAAGGCAGGGAGAGAGAACCTTATCCCGAATCCATCTTCATGTGTTCAGCATTGAAAAAGAATATGGTTGAAGGAATTAAAGTTATATCAAAATATTTCATGTAAACTTGTACATCCTCAGCATCTACATCCACTAAAGCAATTCTTGTGAATTTGCAAACATCGTTCATACATTTTGCAAGCTAGATACATCAAAACAATACCGTCAAACTTCAACATGGTAAAGCCAAATCACAACTACAAGCTTATACTTACAATCTCGTCTAGCTGCATGCATATAAGATCTGACGTCCTGCCAAATCTAATAACCAACACTTTATCCAATGTATCCCTTATGATTTGGTCCACCTCCTCTTTTCGTGTTAAAGTTTCCAAAAGGTAACTCATGTCTATCTCGAGCTCTAATTAAAAATTCAGAAATTCTACAATGATTAATGCAACATCACTTATTTTTATACATGCAAATGTAAGAAAATAAAAACAATGTCTGCTTGTTCTAAAACAGCAAACAGCCTGAAGTTTGCTTTTCTTAGAACTCAAATTTGCGATATTAGCCCTTTGCATCGTATGCTTACTGATCTATTGAACTATTTCATATCTGTGTACAGAAAGGCAAATGACCCTGATTCTATTATGCAAATGCACTATCTAAAATTCATTTGCACATGCTTCAGCCTCACAAACATTCATTAGTGAGAAAAACTTGGGGAAGCAGCATAACATGCATATAACCACTCAATAGTAGCTCAGCATGTTCCAGGTGAGATAGGCCTTAGCGGCAGACATAACCCACGTGATAAAGCTTCTATAAGTTCAGCCAAGAAATCTCTTTGTAAAAATAGGGATCACGATCATAACATTCTCCCTGTAAGTGTCAAGAGGTTCACTATATTCAATGGTGTTGGAATTGCAAAGAGAGAGTTTTTAACGGCAGCTGGATCTTAAATGCAGGACAGTACTTATTATCATTTCATAAACGAAGTATATGCAAAAACGGGGTAGTTTATATAAAAGCAATCAAATACTTTGACGCTGCACTAGTGAGCAATGAAATACCTGCTTTATGTAATTGATCGTTCGTCAGCAATGAAATATTCCAACCGATAATCTGTTTTATGATATTTTTTAACAAGGTGGTGTCGCACTATGGTGTTGCCCTTATGAATGGGGTAGAGAAGAATGGAATCAGTATCAATTGATTCGTGCTAGCTAAATAAACAAAGCTTTAAAAGAGCACATGTTGTAGGTAGGAAAATCGTCATTGCACATGTATATTTTAAGCACAATGCAGAAGGCATTCAAACATAAAACAAGGAAAGATGTGTATCTCTACCTTAGAGGTTGCATACTACAAGAAGCTACTGTGATTCAACCATGTCAGACCCATAAAGAAAGAACGAAAGATGATGAATCTGTAAGAGACATATGTGCGTTAAATGATGCTACACATATCGCACCATTTTGCCCCTTTCTAGTACATGACTTGAAGACACAGAATATTGTGGACAGCTCTTGCCTCCACACATACACGATTATCACTTGATAAAAAGGTTTGATAACTGTGATGATCTATTTCTTACTCCTTTTACTGGTCTTAATTATGGACCTCTGCTGTACTCAACTGTAAGTTCACAAATAATTTTGCTACATGTTTGTGAACCATTGGACGTGATGCAATAGCTGTAGAATTGGATGTTCCTAAGTTCAACATGGCTTTATACCATCCTATGCCATGTGTCAAAAAGGCTCCCAGTTTAACACAAACTGGCATTGTGTTCATTGTAAACTGGCATCGTGTTCATTGCAGTGGATAGTAGGGTACCTTCCAATATATGACAAGCCATGAAGTTATTAACAGTTGTTAACTATTTGATCCTGTTAAATGTCCAGAACTCTTCAATTATCTTTATGTTGCTTCTAACTTGAAAGGTATATCAACGCCAACTGGTGCTCTTATACATGCCATACAAGCTGCACTTACAACTTGGGCCTTCTCATCTTTGTAGTGATAGGAAGTCAGACTCCATTTGCTAAATTTTCTAAATCTTTAGCCTTCATTATATCTATTTATAACTTTAAGACTTTAGCAGCACCCATTATGGGTTCTTCCCACTAGATTGTTAAACTACATGTTAACTCCCTCGTAGGTAGATCGTGCACATGCGGTTACACTGCAGATGCAAGTGTGCCTCTAGGCCTGCTCATGCAAAATTTAACACTACGTCAACATGTGGTTGTCAGATTGCACCTTTAGTCCTCCCGACAAACTACAGTCGGGCTTCTCATTTCCCTTGTTCGCAAATAAAGCATGTTTGTAATCATTCTATGAAAGAATGACTGCTAACATTCTCAAACTGAGGAGAAACAGGGATGAATCCTTTTGGTACTCATCCATTCTAGACCAAGAAATGCTTGATGACATTACAAACGAGCAAATTAAAGCTGTCAAAGCGAAGTGCTGCCACTAATTAAAAGAGGTAATTAATAGCAATGCCAGCAGAGAAAATAGATGCTAAGTTGCTTCTCCTGTTGCCATTCATGTGGTACATTTGTCGCACTGCTCATGTGTCAACAGCAATCTAAGATATAACAGGTTTTTTAGAACTCTCTATCAGCAAAAAACCCATTAGGCAAAACGTCGTTACAATCCACCAGCTCAAGACAGCTGCGATCCCTCTGGGACAAGATCAATTTCATTTGCTTCCCATACAGCGAAGTATTAAAACTTAGTTTGTAACTGGATCTATAATCTCCATCAAAAATTTCAAACACAGCAAGCCACCATGAGACATTGAACTAGACCATGATACAAAACAAAAGTTCTAAAGATGAAGATAATGAAAGCTAATTGCTAGTGCCAGGAGAACGACGCACATTCTCCCTATTGATTTTAGATATTAGAAGATCGACAGACTGTGCCTCTTTTTGTCAATACAATAACTATACCCGTATCATCAAATTGTGGACGACCTGCAGTCCACACATTTACAAAAAAAACTTTTCAGTGTAGACGAGCAACTCATGTACAAGGAAAAGAACTGCAGCAAGAGGATAACTCAGCTACTTGTATGAGAGTTGATCGATCATACTCCACATAGCAACCCTTCCCCTTGTTACTATGATGAAGACACAGACATGAATTGGGCAGCACATAGTGAAATTTACTAAAAATTTTCTTAGAGACAAATGTCACATAATAATCCTGATTATTAATTGATATACATGACTTAGGAATGCTCAAAAATATGCTTAAGAGGCAAATATTCACAATCCTGATTAGTGATTATCCATGACTTAGGATCACTCTCAGAGTCAGGCACAGGACAAGGTTGGGTGAATTTCCCTTATACTCTAGAGAGCTACCATTCCAAAAGCAAATTTAGGAGACTGCCAACCTAAATCATCTGTGTCCAATTGTTGATAAAGATTTGGCAAGAGATGGCCCTATATCCATGTACTCTGTTTGTATCACATATGAGGAACTAGACCAAGCAGTATTCAATGCATAGAGTAATGGCTGGCTATCTTATAAATAGGGCCCTTTTGCAATGCCTTGCACTAGATAAAGCAGTAACCAATTAAGCTGTATTAGAGAGGATGCATATAATACATGACATATCATCTATAATTTGATGATCACTAAGGAGCTACGTATTTCCACAAAGACAGTTGCAAGAAAAAAAAGACATAGGACCATTAATTGAAGCGATTTGAGCTAGCCAGAATTATATAAAAATGTGCTTCGTAAGGAAGTGGCTGGCAGATGGTTAGATAATTGGAGTCAAACACAAATGTCCATTGTCTCCTACACTCTTCGGCATATAAATTTATCAGTAAAGAATATACAGAAGATGTAAATTCAAATTCAGAAGTGGATAAAATGAGTTTAGGCAGGGTCATGGTCCAAGCAAAAGGAAACTAACCTCCTCAAAATGCACCAAGTGGAAATCTGACCCATCAAGGGGAATGTAGTTGTAGAGACATTTTCTTTAAACGAGCAGCTTAATATAATCATAAGCAGTCCTTCAAATGCTCATCATTTGTTGGATGAAGGGGTCTGCAAGTATGATCACTTCTGAAAACAGGAACAACAGAGCTGATCTTATACCTTCAAGAAAACAAACTACTGTCTTTTGTGCCAAACGCATACCATCCCTAAAGCAAAAAGTAGTTTTTTTGAAGACGTTGAGGAGCAAATTGGGACGGTAATAAACTAAAAACAAACTATTCATAACTAGCTTCAACATTCTTGCAATTTCTATATTGTAATAGACAACAACTCTAACATTACCTGTAACTCTTTAATATATCACCTTCGTTGCAAACAGACAGCTGCTTAGTATACTTCTTCTCAAATGCGAGCTCAGACAGCCGTCCACATGGATGTCTCTTCTCGGGCTCAGGTACGACTCGACGGTCATAGAAAACAGCCACTCCAAATAGAAAATCCGCGAAATTCACGGATCCCGTCCTTCAGTTCTTACCTCTCCCATTCAGAAACAATATATCAAGCATACCCAAAAAAAACAAAAACGTCAACAGCAGGGTTCGAACCTGCGCGGGCGAAGCCCAACAGATTTCAAGTCTGTCTCCTTAACCACTCGGACATATTGACGGTGATGAAATATTTTCTTTAATGTTAATATTATACTCGAGTAACTGTTGCACCAGTGGAATATTTGTTGAATTTTAGTTCAATACATATGACACATCTTGCAACATGATTGATTTTTTAAAACTAGAAAGGCTAGATTTCATAAACTACAACGTAAGAATTTATATGCATTTGTCAACATATTCTAGCAAGAAGGAATTGAATTTAGCATATACCTTTGCATTGTATGTTCTTATATCCAAAGATGCTTTTCTCATGTGAGATTATGACCGCCCAAGATTTGATAATGTTAAAATGGAGATTGTAATGTAAAATGAAGGAATTGATAAATATTTGCAAGGGAAACTACTATTTACAAGTGTGATATGTTTTAGATTATTTTGGGGCATGTCGCGCATGCTAGACCCTATAGGACGTCCATAGTTGTGAAGTAGCGTCGATCTTAGTAAGTACCTCTAGCTACTCAGCATAGGGCAATCCCCTAGTTGTCCCATGAAGATCCCAGGTGGGTTTGACTTGAGAGTCGAATGTGTTGAAGGCCTCTAAAACTAGGAACATACTAGACAAATGCACCACTATTCCTTTAGGTTAGGGATTTACCTACTTAAGAAGTATCTTTTCCATGTTATCCAAATGAATAGAACATAAGAAAAAGATCGTACACCGAGATCATAAGGGCGTCTGAAATTTTTACCCCGGATTGGGAGATCCCGGAGCTATTTTTCTCGAGGATCCCGGAGTCGGGATCCCCTAGAGCATGTGATCCCGGAGGACGGGATTCCCCTTACTGTGCAGTTATTGTGCAAAGAAACAGACCCTTGAAGGGAAAATTAAAGGTTTTTTTCAATGGGATTTTCTCCCCCGATGCTCCACGAAATCGAGCGGGATCTGTTCGAGGGTGGCTGGAATACCCTGGATCAGAGGCGCAAGTAGAACCGATGGAGGAAGGGCGAGTGCCGCTGCTATGGAAGAACTCGAATCCACCAAAATTTTGAAGTAAACTGCACAGTTAACAGCGGGATCTCGGAGGATGGTATCTCGCGTGGGGATCCCCAAGGAGAGGATCTCATTTGGTGATCCCAGAGGAGGGGATCACCCAATCAAGGGTAATATTATCCCAAACCGATCATACGGGAAAGATCCTATATAAGAACAAGAATCCACAAACCCATAAATGAACTCCACTAAAGCACCAAATGGGGATGATCTACTAACTTTGTAGCGTCTATAGCTGCGTGATTAGGGTGGTGGGGAGGAGCAAGAACGCGGTCAAAGTTTGAAGAGGAAGCGTTGACTGATGAGGGTGCTTGATCCAATGGGGAAGTATCCAAAAGGTGGATCAACAAATGAGGAGCATTCAATAGGGTTAGGTCAATAAAGTATGTATAATGTATAAGGGTACAAAGGAAACTTTAACATATAAGGTAATTTAATTTAATTTAATTTAATTTAGTAGTTTAATGTACCCCGATTTCCCCCCAACATGGGCGATATTGGGTGTCGGTGACGTGATGGGTGCCCCCCATGGACATGCAACATGGGGAAGATGGCGTAACAATCCCAAGTCGTACATACAATACGAGGATGTTTACATAGTCCCCAATTTAACTCAACAGTAGTAATAGACCCCATGGGCATCCAAAGTTGAAATCAGAGTCACAGAACTCTATTGGTTGCTCGAACCTAAACCACTTGAAACCTTATGCATCCATCTTCTTCGAAGAGCTTGGCATTTTATTGGAACTTAAACCACTTGAAACCTTATGCATCCATTTTCTTGGAAGAGCTTGGCATTTTATTCATAAGGTTGGCCTGAAGATGGATCACACACATCTTACTTTCATAAGGTTTTGCCTGGAGATGCCACGAGATAAGACGAGAAAACAAAGTGAGATATCTTTCAGATAGGCAAATCTGAGAGATGGTTTTTTTGGGATAATAAAAATCCAGACACTATGATCCATCTTCCTTACGGTGTCGGATTGTTTTTGAAAAAGGCTATGTGTGGGTTCATGAAAGCCCTAATCGTCTCATCTTCTTTATAGAATAATAAGAAGCAATTTTATAACGCGTATCATTCCTTAAGCTTGTCCATGAAGCATGACTACTTTTTGTTGCCTACAATTGCCATCAAAGTCTATCTCACAATATAGAAAAACTCCTCTCGCACACACGCACTCATGTGGATGCATTTCTTCACGCTTAACTACATCTATTTTCTTATCCTACAAAATTATCCAATATCCTAATACACTTCCGTTACAAGTGTGTTAACGACCCATTATAAGCGCCAGATGGTTTTACCCTTAACTCATGGATTCTGGAGCAAAATATTCCTAGTTGCAGGATCCCCTACCTTCCTCCCAACGGTTCCGTTTACTCCACCCTCTGTTATATGTACCTGATTCTTGACACTGACACTAGCTTGACTTTAATCCCCGTCCTCTCTCATCATGCATCCTGGTCGTTTATCGAGGAACAATGCTATGGTATCCTCGGCGCGTTCTTACAGACGGGATTGCACACTTGCGCATCTGTTCTCTAAGATTCTGGAGCACGAACATTCCACTATGCAATACTCTACTCCAAGAACACGACTAGGGGGTACTATCCTTCAGCATCACCACTGCACCTGCCATGTCAGGCCTGTACTAAGGTAGCTGAGGTACCATCGCCACCATCAAAAAGCCCCCCGAATCCAAATCGCACCATCACGATCCCTTTTTCCAAAAACTACCCATAAGAAATCTGATCCCACCAGTATCCTTGTACATACACCTGAGTATTGAGACCCATGGGTTAGTTGTGCTCCGAAATCAAACCTCGGATGCAAGTTGGAGCATAGACACCCATTGTTTGAATGTGCTTCAAAATGAATTCACAAAACATATCTCGACGGTCCGCGTGGACGGCTGGGATACGCAGGTTACCATGGTATATCATGAAGCATCTGGGCCCTTGAAACCATGCAAAATTTTGGCCATCATCCAACTCCTTTCTGTGTTCCAAAATCCTCATCTGGAAATCCAATGCTCCGGAAGCTTTCATCCGAGGGCTTGCTTCGGTACGTCATTCATGTGATCCCATAATTGAGTTACACATAGGCGCTTCAGAATAGTAGTGATATGTTACATTCCTCACAACAGATCAGACGACTTTGTGCAGAAAAGCAAAAATACGGTGAAGCTCCATGCAGTTTCTATCTTAGAAGCTCTTGGAGGCACTAGGAGCTGCCTCGAAAATTTTGCAACTTGGGGAGCCTCTCACTCTAGCAAGTTGGCGTCAACTCAAAGCTTGCTCAGAAAGGAGCAAGCTAACCAGTCCAACATGTTCCCAATCAGTGGGATACCTGTGAGAATGGAGCCGAATAACGAGCTTGATCTAGTTCAAGAAGCCTCAGTGCTTGGATCTCATGCCGTTAAATTTCTCCAACAAAATAATCCTAGGCTTTGGCCGCCTCCCTAAAGAGCTAGAACTGATTTATAAGATGCTATTCGTTCGCCGAGCTCTTTATTTGTCTAGCTACAATTGCTGACATCCTTAAACAAGTTGTTGGACTTGGTGTAACAAGGCTGAAACCCCCTTTGTGGAGACAAAACACCAAATATGTATAAAGAAATACTTAGACTCAGAGCAAACTAGAACCGGTAAGCAATTCCAGTTCAAACTCTCGTGAACCTACGGAAAAAAAAAAAAAAAGAGAAAATACTATGAAAATACGCGAGAATTTTACTGGAAAGCTGAATATACTTGATCCAAACATAGCAAAATACAAGAACTTGAGCTAGAAGACTCAAGATTGGTCATAAACTAGGATGGTTCGACAAGAATGAGGTGCCTCTATATATATTAGGGTACAGGATCGCGCCACTATGAAGGATGAGATCGCGCCAAGTGTTGTACATGTATGTAGGTGCTGGAACCTTCTGGAAATAGCTATATATATGAAGAAGATGCAATGGAACGTCTTTGTGAAGTACGCTCATTGAGCAAAGTTATATGTCTTGCAACTAGAAGGTTACGAGTTTAAGCCTTGCTTCATGCAACTACTTTTTGCATTGCATGACGATTGTCTTTGTACGTGCGAGTATAATACTCATATGGTCGTCACATATACAAAAAATATATCTCGGCGGCCTAAATTTGTGCAAGTTGGAACAATTCACCTACAAATATTAGAAGGGAAAAAGATCAAGGATTGTATGTCATAATATATAACTCGTATATTTAGTGTTTGGTAATTCAAAAATCCATCTTGATGGCATCTATTATTTTGATCCACCTCAATGGCGTTTGTTATTTTGTTGCGGTTTTATATCTGCGTTTAGTTAATTTCTCCATACTTATACGAGGGAATTGACAGTTTCCTAAATTCATACTTCCACTCAATGCCATCATTTTTATTGCCATGAGTGTGGATATTCTATTTGGACTGCAGCAGCTTGGATTAGACTCTTATTGCTTTTGCTATCTCCACGTTGTTTGGCCTCCATCTTGATCAATTAGAAGGGTGGCTTATTGAACATGGGGGTGGCGGAGCTCATCTTGTGCACCATATTATTAGGCAACTCATACACGATGATGATGTGGACTCTTATCCTACACCTTGAAAGAAATGCAGCCCTACCTACATGTCCTAGATACTTTTCCCTGAGCCACTGCAATGCTGGTCAATCTGGCTAGACTAAGATGTTGCTCATCTCATCTTCATGCCAGCCATGGCTTCCCACATTCAGTTATTAGGGGAAAATGTGGAGGTAACACCCACCTACAAGTACTTGGACATAGAGTTCTCGACTACCACATACTGGACACTTCCATCCAATTACAAGTGACAGTGAGTTGGAAGGCGTTGTATGCGATGCAGAACAATAGTTACAAGGCACAGTTGTATGACTGGGCCCATCTTGTTCAGGGTATTGATGGAACTCGTTCTTTTATACAAGGTCAAAGTCTGGAGATCGGTCATATCCTTGGCCACCTGGAGTGACGTTGACACTTGCTTCTTCATCAAGCTTTGGGATGCTAGTGCCCTGGCGCGAGTTAAGACGACACACTACCAGTGTCAGATAAATCCCATGCTTATGCGGGGCCGACAACGCGACCTCCGTATACATTTGCCCATGAAGAAGCGGAGACTGATAGCCTCAATTCGCATAGATGCACGTCGCCTCGATATTGAGACAGGGAGATGGGCTCGGGAGGCACATGAGGTTTGGAATTGTTAGTGTTACCAATTGGGTGCCATAGGACGAATGTTACCTCTTCAGAATTGTCCGACATTCACCCACATTCGTGCCCATTATGCTGAGTTGGCCCACCAAACCAGCCATCCATGTGTTGCTAAACACCGGCTTCACAAGAATATTATCCTAAGGAGGCATGGATGAGCGCACAAACCATTACATCCAACAATTCTAAATTAAATTCCCCCTAAAACCCCCTTTGGTTTGGGTGCATATTCACACG
>JAANSK020252551.1:0-13111 GCA_011763485.2 Isoetes engelmannii
CATTAATATCTCACTTAACGTCTAAGATACTTACCCATGTTAGTACCCCTAGGCTAAGCTAGTGACGTGTCATGTCGAATACCGTATAAATACCCGTATACGAGCATGGAACGTCACAGAATCAACAAGCACAAGAGGAGATTTTGAATGCACTCCATCCCACTTAGTCTTCCAATTGGGTTGGTATAATTGCATGTCAAGCACAGGGCTCATGCCCTTATGCTTTGGTTCCTCATGACACTCAGCCTGCTTTCACAGTGGATGTTGTTCTCCACACTAAGACTGTCCACTTTGCTGCTGATAAAGAAAAGCTGATGCCTCCCGTGATGCCCAAGCTCCGTGAGAGTATTCTCTGGTTGATGGAACAAGCTGAAGGACACACACTTGCCAATGTTCATGCTACCACTCGTGCACAGCAACGTGGGGAAGCTGTAGGTGACCCTGATCCCTCTTCACCAGCCCCACGATCCCCTCGAAAAGGCAAGTATCCGGTATATCAGCTGAAGTTGAACTGTTGAAGGAGGTCTCTGCCTCCATGCCCACGGAAGCTGCCCCACTGGATCCTGTTAATCCACTATCACAAGTGCCCTTGGAACTCCAAGAGGAACTTGCCAAAATCAAGATTCCCTTGAGTTTGACCACTACCTTGAAGCTTTGTCCTGCACTACTTGAGCAACTGCCACTACCCATTGTGCTTGTTGGAGCTATTGCTAACTCCACTCCCACGGTTCAAGCTATGGTTGGCAGTCAGCAGGTCAATCATGTCCAGATTGATGGTGGAAGTGCTGCTAATCTCATCACTGACAAATTGCGGTGCCAACTTGGAATTAAACAGCTATATCATGCTCCTTATGATATCAAACTTGTGAATGGTCACATCACACGACCCCAGGGAGTGACTCCCAAAATGACCATCAACATTGGTGATCTCACCTTCAATCTTGAATTTGGAGTATGGAAGGTCGGTGAAGATCCAGGTGATTTTGAGATGTTAATTGGCAGGCCATTTTTGCACCAAGCCAAGAGCATTCACTATTGGCCTACTGATCAATTGGTTATCACTGATGGTCGCCTTATGGATCTGGAAATAGGTCAACTCATTTCGGTTGACAACGCAGAGCCATCACTTTCTGATAGTGAGGATGAAGTTGTTTGACCCACTT
Source organism: Isoetes engelmannii (assembly GCA_011763485.2). NCBI lineage: Eukaryota > Viridiplantae > Streptophyta > Lycopodiopsida > Isoetales > Isoetaceae > Isoetes > Isoetes engelmannii. The sequence goes on from JAANSK020252551.1 coordinate 1,164, forward strand.
TTCAAGTGCAAGCTCCCCCTGCGGGCTTGCCACTTTCTTCTCATCCAGAGTATGTTGACCCTTGGAGTGACATGACTCTGGAAAATGATGAAGCAGTGGCTGCCTTGATAGACCCCTACTTGGCACCCTGCCACTTAGTGAACACTGTGGATCTCATGGCAGACGATGATTTGGAGCCCCTCCCTTTCACGAAGATAAGTGCCCGAGTCACTACTTCAGATAACTTGGAGCCCCTCCTTTCCACGGAGATAAGTGCCCCAGTCACTACTTCAGCACCTTCAGTCACTAAAGCCACATCTGTGGAGGCCCCCTATTGCTTCGTCTCCCTCACGAGATGTTGCAGATGCCCGACCTCCCTTGTTTTTTCACACAGCTAATGCTGAGCCGCCCGTGGTAGTGTCAAGGAGATAAGTGCCCCAGTCACTACTTCAGCACCTTCAGTCACTAAAGCCACATCTGTGGAGGCCCCTATTGCTTCGTCTCCCTCACGAGATGTTGCAGATGCCCGACCTTCCTTGTTTTTTCACACAGCTAATGCTGAACCGCCCGTGGTAGTGTCTCCACCGGCTCACACTATCAAGGAGAATGATGTAGTTCCTCATATTCAGACACCAGAAGTAGAAATAGTGGATCTTAGAACAAAACAACCCATTCGTATTGCAGCCTGTCTCCTTCAGTCATATCGGAGCCGTGCTATTGATCTCTTCAAGAAGTTCAAACACATTTTTGCATGGAGTTATAAGGATTTGCGTGGCATTAAGAAGGAGCTAGGGGAACTCACTATTCCCACTAAGCCCGATTTCCGTCCCATCTAGCAACGACAGTACAGGCTCAACCCAAATTATCGTGACCGCGTAAAGACTGAAATTGACAAGCTTTTGGATGCTGGTTTGATTTACGAGGTCAAACATTCTGAATGGGTGAGCCCTATTGTTATCGCGTTGAAACACAATGGCAAAATACGTGTTTGTGTGGACTACCGGAAACTCAATCCGCGCGATCACTTTCCGCACCCCTTCACTGATCAAGTTTTGGAAGAAGTTGCACGTCATGAGATGTATTCCTTTATGGATGGTTTTTCGGGATACAATCAGATCTTTATTAAGCCTGAGGATCAGTTGAAGACCACGTTCATTACGCCATGGGGCACTTTTGCCTACAAAGTGGTTCCGTTTGGGTTATCTAATTCCCCCTCCACGTTTCAGCGCATTATGCTCTCTGTCTTTCATGACTTCATGAAGAAAGATCCATTTTTGCAGATTTTCCAGGATGATTTCTCTGCTTACAGCACTATGGATTCTCATCTTTCTAAGTTGGAGTTGGTCTTCCAGAAGTGTGAGGAATCTGGTATCAGTCTTAATCCAGAGAAATGCACGTTTTGTGTCACTTCTGGAGTGCTACTTGGGCATGTAGTCAGCAGGCACGGTATCACTACTGATCCTACCAAGATCAGTTGTGTTCTCAAGGCTCCAACCAACATCAAGGAGACTCGATCCTTTTTGCGTAATGTCAATTATTACTCTACTTTTATTCCAGGGCTTGCAGCAAAAGATGATCCCATTCATAAGCTCACCGGTGATGAGTCCAACTAGACATGGACTCCTCAGGCGGATGCTGCCTTCAAGGAATTAAAGGTATTGTTGACAAAGGCCCCCGTGCTTGTTCCACCTCAATGGGACAAGCCGTTTCATGTACATGTTGATGTCTCCGCATTTGCAATAGCTGTTGTTCTCTCCCAAGAACACGAAAAAGGACTTGATCGTCATATTCGCTTTGCAAGCTGTAAGCTGAACTCAACAGAGAAGAATTATTCTGCCACGGAACGTGAGGCCTTGGGACTTATTTTTTGCATCAAACGGTTCTGTCACTATCTTCTTGGCAGTCAAATTAAGTTCTTTGTGGATCATCAAGCGCTTCTGTACTTGATTAACAAGACCACGTCCACTTGCAGAATTGCACGCTGGGTTTTGTTGTTACAGGAGTTTGCCCCTTTCGAGATCATCCACAAACTTGGAAAATCACATATTGTGCCTGATTATCTCTCACGGATCCACACTGATGACCCTATGCTTTTCCAGATGCACCACTATTTCTAGTCACGGCAACCCCTCACTGGTTCCATGACTATCAGCAATATTTATTGGACAGGCGCAGTACCTGCGGAGGATTCTACTCTCTCCAAGGAGAAGATTAAGGCACGCCGTCAACAGTTCCTAAGGGAAGTTAGGGACTACACTATGATTTCTGGACATCTCTATAAAAGAGGTAAGGATATGGTGTTGAGACGTTGTGTTCTCCCTCATGAGATTCCAGATATTGTTAAGCAAGCTCATGAAGGACTCGGCAATGGCCACTTTGCTGGAGATGCCACGGCCAGGAAACTTTTGCTTGCTGGTTATTATTGGCCAACTTTGTTTAAGAATGCTCACGTTCATGCACATACTTGTGACATCTGTCAACGGGTAGGAAGACCTACGATACGGGATGCTTTGCCTTTGACTCATGTTGCCACGCCCACTCCCTTCAGCAAATGGGGAATGGATTTTATTGGTCCTATCGATCCTCCTGCCACTGGTTCACGAGCACGGTATATTTTGGTTCTCACCGATTATGCCACTAAGTGGGCTGAAGCTTGTGCGTTGCCCGACAACACAGCAGCCAGCACGGCATGTCTTGTATACTCAAATTATCACTAGATTTGGGTTACCCACTGAGTTAGTTAGTGATCGTGGAGTGCACTTTGTCAACAACACTATTAAGGAGCTCACTGACTACCTTGAGATACATCACAGAAAAAACACGCCCTATTATCCTCAAGGAAATGGACTTGCTGAAATTACCAACAAGACACTGCTCAATATCTGGAAGATAATTTGTGACGCATCCAGGCTGGCATGAGAAATTGCCAACAGTTTTATAGGCTTACAACACTATGTACAAGATTTCCACTAGACAGACTCCATTTCGCCTTGTGTATGGTCAAGAGGCACACTCATGCCCTTTGAATACGTGATACCCTCACTAAAGTTTCAGGTGGCTGACCCTCCTGCAACACTTAAGGAATGGGTTTTCCAACTGGAAAAACTTGATGAGTTAAAACGTGACGCTTATCTGAGAGTCCCCATGGAAAAACAGTTCAGCAAACATTGGCAGGATGACAAATTGCTTAAGAAACAGTTCAACAAAGGAGAACTAGTTCTACTTTATGACTCCAGATACAAAAATCATCCAGGCAAATTGAAGTTTCGGTGGCTTGGCCCCTACAAAATTGAGGAAGTTGTTAAGCCTGGTGTTTTCTAGTTAAGTGAATTAGACGGAACTCCGTTGCCCTCCCTAGTCAATGGTTTTCGCTTAAAGACATTTCACACAGCTGAAGATTTCAACACAAATTTGGACTCAGATACAGCATCCCATGAAGACACTTAGTATTACAGCAACAAAAAGATTTTTATATTTATCAAAAAGATTTATACATCACAGTATCTACACAAAACAAAAACATAAAAAAAGCGGTCACTTCTTGGACCAGTTGCACCATGCCTCTGGGCTGGAGGCAGCAGCTTGAGCGTTCTTCTCATAGTTTCTGGCATGCAGTTCATAGTGCGGGGCCATTGCTGCCCGCAAAATGCTGTAAGTACCAGTCTCCCAGTTGTAATCCAGGTGCAACACCACCTCTATGGGCATACCCCTTTCATCTTCAGCATTATCCACCCTACCTGCAAGCCACCATCCATTGGAATTCCTCGGTTCTTCATCCGAAACAGGTCTATCCAGTCCATTTTGCAAGTGAGCCATTCCATGCAAAAAGCTGGCTTGGTTCACTGAGTATCGTTGATAATCACAGGCATTTAGCAGCAACTTAGCAGCGGTCGAACACAGGAAGGCGCAGGAACTCCTTGGCGAACTGGTGCTCAACTGAGCATAAGTGTTCCTTTTTATAGACTCACCGACTGCCTTGTTGGCTAGCGCAACCGCCGTGATTAATTATGGGAATATTCTGTGGCATCTTCCAAATATCTCCATTAAGGCGTACATCGCCCCAAATTTTTCGTACTCAGCCCGCATATCTTTGGCGTAATTCTTCTCACTTTTTCGAGTTGCCACTATTAATTATGTCTGGGAAAGGTCTTTTCGTACCAGTAATTCTCATTATGACAGCTTGACCCTCACACCATAACCGTCCAACCGTTGGATCCTTCGATCTGAACCGTTCGTTCCTTAATCCTTCTCCACAACCGTTAAGGCATGCAGCCCCAAACGTCGCTTCTTGGATTTTGGACACTTGGCACAATTGGATGACTGTGATTTCCCGTCCAGAAGGTCTATAAGAACCCCTTTCAAAAAGGCGCGCACCCTATCATCTTCATCGTCTTTACCATAAGCACCTCTTGCTTCTTCCGACTTCGGTTCCTCTCCTTTTTCGTCTGTGGCTATGGCATCTTCTGGCAAGCAGGTTTCTTTTGTTGCTCGAACGCCCGAAGAATTACAGGATCTGGATTTTGCTAACGCCAAACGCGAGGCTAATCTCTCCAAGCGCGAACTCACCTTGATCGACAGGCTGTAGCTTTCTGAGTTCCTCGAATTGGAGGACCCTCTTCTTGACAAAGCCCAAATTTGTGAGTTTATTGTCTGTCTTTCTCAAATTGATACTCGTGTTTTCACCGTTGTTCAGGGAACTTCCATACATCTTTCTCGAGAACTCTTGAGACAGATTTTTAAGTTACCAGAATCTTCTGATGGTCTCAATTATAAGGCCATCGAAAAATTTGATGTCACCACTCTTCATATTGATCCCTATACGACCTCCAAGAAGATCACCCAAATGGAAGGCCCTCATATGGGGTTTATAAAGTTTTTGTGGTGACACTTTCTGGGTCAGCCCATGGCCAACACCAGCATCAACAAGGCTTTTTATAATCTTGCTCAGGTTGTTATTCATTCCACCTTTTCTATTGACTGGGTGGATATTATGATGCACAGGATTGTGGATGTTGTTTGACAACTCAGGGAGAAACCATCACAAAAGCAGACCATCTCTATTGCTGGTCACTTTCAACAGATTATCTTATATTTCTTCCCTGCACAGGAATAAGAGAGTGAGATGCCTTCTCCATCTCGATCCCGAACAAGGGACCCAAATGTTATTAGTGCCTTAAATGATAACGGTAGTGACGAGTTGCACTCAGTAGAGCCACGATCAATTGTTGTCCCAGTGGCACCCATTCAGCAAACTGCAGCAGCAACTGCTATGCATGCAGTACCTTCTATTCTAGGATCGTCGCGGCCTCCTATTCTAAGGCCTATCATCAATTTGGATTCCGAGCAAGAAACCGTGAGGAGGCCACCGTCTGAAACAGCGGAGCGACCACTATCCTCCGGCTCTCACACTCACCAGGCTGTATTGCCCCCGTCACCAGCCTGGGCAGAAATTTATAAGTTCCAGCAATATGTTGCTGAAATTGTCCTGGACCTTCCCGAAAGGAGTAATCAGTTATTGGAGAAGGTCACGGCAGAGTTGGATGCTAGTGACCAGAAGCTAGGGGAACTCCCAAAACTTAGAACTGATGCTGCTAATGCTGAGCCTTGCCCAAAAGCAGCACAATTTGGTCCTCACTATTCATGAAGAGCTGAAGGCTGCCACATTGGTAAAGGAGCAAACTGAATCCCAACTGGCATCTGTTCAAACTGCCCATGAACATCTTCAGAAGAATCTGAATGACACTTTGCAGACTTTGACCAACGTTCAGAACAGTTGGAAAGAAGCGCAAGCTGTTCACCAGGAAGTCCAGCATGCTCACGCCCAAACATTACAGAGCGCCACTACACTAGAAACTCAGCTGACCTCGGCACAGGCCCATGCTCAATCACTGCAGACACAGTTGGAGGCACTGCAGGTTTCAAAGTCAGTTGTTGATGCCGAATTGGTACAGTTAAAACAGGCCACGCCTACTGCATCACTGGTTGGTATGTCTCACGGTCACAAAAGTAGTTCCAGAGCATTTCAGCGTGCCCTTGCTGAAAAAGATAGTAAGATCTTGGATCTCACTAATCAAATGAAAGACCCAGAGCAACTAGGTGAACAAAACGAGTGCCTTGCAGATCAGTACTATGAGGTAGCTTCCCAGCTGCCCGATGATTTTCCACTACCTAGTTCTTATCAGGATTATGTCCAAGCCTGTAAGCATATCTTTTTGCTTCGGTGGCTTCGTGGTGGAGATGATGTTAGTGGACCGTTGCAGAACTCTATGGCCTGAATTAACTGTTGAAGAAAAAGGCACGTTCTCTGCATTGATCATCTATGGACAACTTGTCCCTCAAGATGAAGATTGCTTTGCTTTCCGTGTCGTGGTCCCCCATGGCATATGTGCTTCACGTTTTTTATCTAGGTCACAGGTACGAGAAGTTTGTTGCCACCAGTTCCCATGATCTGGAGCTGATTGCGGATCCTGTTCTGCCACTGCACCCGCAGAACCGCTGCCTTCAGGATCCAAATCAAGTTTTCGTAATGATCAATCAGTATATGCCTGAACTGGTGGACCAAGTTGTTCTTTAGATACCTGAAATGGTGGAAAGACTCACCACATTCATGAATGACCCATCTGGGCTGGGCTTTGCCCATTTATATTTATAGTATGCTGGTACACTTCGCGTGCTCCAGTCCTTTTTGGAAGAGAAGACTCCACCTACAGACTGGGAGCCCTCCACGGTACAATCTTTGATGCCTTTTGCGGCACTTCAGAATTTACGTAACCAGATGTCGCCAGACATCTTGGCCATTTATGATGACGCCACTAAAACTGCTTGGGCGAATGCCACTAAGGTTGATGAGAGTCCGTATGCAGAGCTTGGTGCATCCTCCCTCAAGTTGAATATTCATGAAGTCTGGAGGAAATCATTTTGGACTGAGGCCATTGCCTTTCACGCTGAATGGACACCTGCGAGCATTAGTGCGGATATCAGATGAAATCCCCATTTTGTTAGGCGGTATAAATGGGAAGCAAATGCCAGCCTCACTACCACAAACAATTGGCTGTATATGCCAAATCCTCGTGGATGGAAAACAGCTGCTAATGCCATTTTTGGACTTGATTTGCTCATTCGCAGATCCCGTGACAGTCCGGACCCCACGGTCCACATACAAGCAGGGTATTTTGTGTCCTCAAGGACCTTCTACAGTGTGCAACTGCACGGGATCGCAGGATTTTTCATTGCAATCGCAATGCCGACAGTTGGAAATTTGGGCTCGATATTGTCCTCCTGTTCGAGTACGCCTATGCTCGGTCACTCACTCATCAGGGATTTTCGGATTTAATCACAAATGGGTTTTTGCATCACTGTCAGGACGATCTTGGGTTGTTCACGCCAGCGGCCATTACCAACAAAAGCAAGGCAACCCGTGAATACTCTGGCCTCCCTCATCCCCACACTACAGGTGAAGACTTGGATGGATTCCCCCCAGATGAAATTTTGCCCCCGTTTTGCTCAGCCATCAAGTGTTGTTTGGTGGGGTGGGGAGTGTTAGTCCTGTGGACCCATCCACAGGACTATACCTATTGCACAAGGATTCATCCACTGGATAAGGCCACTAAGTCGTCCACGCCCCCCGTAGTGACCAAGGGCACGAAGAAGCAGTCCAACAAAGGCATGGAGGGCACGCCAAGTGTGCCTCCGCCAAAGTCCTCTAAGAAGCCTAGGCGGTGAGGCCGAGATTCCCGGCCATTAGGGCTCCACCTCCTGCAGTTATGGCGGAGATTAGGGAGCATATTTTGTCAGCGCAGATCAGGGAGCAGTTAGCTCCGCATCATTATGGGCCCAATGCCGTTGTACTATATATACCATATGTTTAGAGCTAGGAGTTTAGACAAGTTAGCTCATTTTTGTGGTTGCTTCTTGTTTCAGAGCTCAGCCTTGTTGCGAGCCTGTTTTGTAGCACATCTTGTGCGTTTTGTGCATCAATATAGAGCTGATTACCGACTCATCTCTGTTTGTCTCAGTTTCTATCAAAATCCCGCATGACACTTCTTTTTCAAGAGCTTCTGTTTGTTGAAGAAGAAAATGTTCTAAAAACTCTGAGACATTCGCCTATTTATCATGGGAAAACTACCAAAATGCCCCTATAAGTTTTCAACATTACCAAAGTGTCCTCAAATGAAGGGCACTTACATAAATATAGTAATATAATTTATGCCTCATCAAATTCAGAATTTATCTTCACTCTATCCAATGAGATTAAATTCATCTAAGCCGGACTTCGAAATCACAAGTTATGCTATTTTTAGTTGTTTCATTTTGTTAGATTCTAGACGCTATGAGTTACAGATTCCAATTCTGATTTAAATGATTTTACCATCATTGGAAAGATTTTACTCTCATCTTTAAGCTTCTTGAGATTACTTTCTTCTTTGAGCAATCTTTAAGAACTTATTGCTATTTTAGCAAAATACTATGTTTTAGGGACATTTTGGTAATTTCAAAAACTTATGGGGGCATTTTGATAGTTTTCCCTATCTTCATTCACTTGCACTTTCATATTACCCAAATCACTTAGGTCATTTATGAGATTTTCTTCATAAATGACCTATGAAGACCAAGAGATTGTGTACAACTTGTGTCTCATTAGAACGATAGAAGGTAGGACAAAAGAGCCCAATGGTCTTAATGGATATAAAAATCCCTTTTTTTGTTCTTTTCCTTCATATCATAGTCTAGTGGGTCCTAGTGGATGTATAACTGCTCTTCCTCATCATCACCATCATCTTCCCTAACATTTTTTACATTTTTGGTGATTCACACATTCATCTTCATCTTTCCTAACATTTGCACATTTTTTACATTTTTGGTGATTCGCACATTTTTGGCATTGTTGATCATAAGCATAGCTTTTATTCTATGGAACAGAAGATGGTAAATCAACATCAAGCGGTTTACGAACAGCCATAGGCCAACATCAAGAGGTTTATGAGCAACTACACGGTTCATGAGCAGTTACAGGTGTTGTGATAAGATCAGTTACAGGTGTTGTGATAAGATAAGAGGACTATCCACAAGGTAAAAACCCAATACTGTATATATTGTTTTACGCTTAGCTCTTATGAGCTACAAGACAACCAACAACCACACATTCATGTTCTAGACAAGGAAAGGACAGAGTGTATTTTTCTTTTACCCTTTGAGCTTTAGGCTGAACACCTAACTTTTGAGGCTACAAGGCAAACTTTAGGATGAACACCTAACTTTTCTAAGGCTACAAGGCAACCGACAATGAGGAATTCAAGTTGAAGACAAAGGAAGGACCATCAAGCTACAAGACAACGAGGCAGTCAAGTTGGAGACAGGGGAAGAGCCAGTGGGAAAGAAAAGGTCAAGGCGGTGAATACAACCGCCACCGCACTGGGAGTGATAACGGGAGGAGGAAGATGACAAGGGGAGAGGCTGGAGAAGGGCCCAAGGAGAGACCCACAAGACCCACCAAGGGAAACAACAAGACAAAACCAAATGGAACAAGTGCGGGGCACAACTTACAACCCTACACTACAAAGACACATACAATGGACTAAAAAAACAAAGGAAAACCATTCCATTACATTGTGGAGGAGGAGACCCTAAGATAGAGGAAAAAAAATTAGAGAGGCGGTTGGTTACATGGGCAAGGAGGAAGAGGAAACGGGAGGGAATGGGGCGAAGGGGCGGGAGCAGAGGCAGTACAAAGGGGTTCGGAAGAGGAGCTGGGGTTCATGGGTTTCAGAAATAAGGGAGCCCAAGAAGAAAACGAGGCTATGGCTGGGCTCCTTTCCAAGCCCGGAAGTGGCTGCTTTGGCACACGACATTGCTGAACTGGGTCTCAAAGGAAAGTCCGCTACCCTTAACTTCCCCGGCTCGGCCCGACTCTCTGTTCCTGAACCCCTCTCCCCCCGCACCATCCAGGCTGCCGCCTTCTCTGTTGCTGCTGCCTTTGGTTTCGATCGACACCTCCATGACCCGGCTGATCACGGTTCTCGCTCTCCTTAGACCCTTTCCAATTTTTTTTGTAAATTTTGCTTTTCTTTGTATATCTACAAAGTGGATGTCCATCTATCTTTACCATTCTTTATTAATATATTCTCTGTTCTTCCTGATGAATCTTATGTTCTCTGTTCTTCTTGATGAATCTTATGTAGCCTCGCTTTTTTCATATGACTTGGATTGAGTTCTTTCTTTGTGATGGATGTAATCCTAACATACTGATGATATCGGCGCGATTGATGATGTGGTGGTCCAAGTTGGACAATCCATCCAAAGGTCACTAGGTTAGAGAATCATGTCTCTAGATTAGGTTGTGCCTTCTGACATCATGTATGTACTTAGGCCATATCCCAAGTTGTTTGGGATAGTTCAATATACAAGCATCCTCTTTTGTAACTTCTGTTACACTCACATTAGCAGGAATAGCAATAGCTGAGGCTGTTAGGATGAGCCAAATAGCTAGGGTGAGCCAAATAGCAATAGCATTAGCAGGAAGAGCAATAGCTGAGGCTGTCAGGGTGGGCCAAATAGCAATAGATGAGGCCACTGGGTGAGCCAGTAACAACTCTCTAGCCTATGCTGGGCCTAATGTAGGTTTAAAGCAGCACAAAACACTAGCAACATTCGAGCATTAATGGGGTTTGGGGGGCAATGACTTAGGTTCAAATCCCTCCCGAAACATAAAAAGTTTCTAGAAATACATTCTATTCTATTCTAATATACCCATTATTACATCCACTTGTTCTAACAAAAAGTGACTACTAAAGTAGAAGGGCAATGGCAATGGCAATGGCAATGAAAGGAAGGATGGAGGGAGCATTGAATGGCAATGAGAGGATGGATGGAGGGGGAATTGGGACAAAAAGTGACTACTAAAGTAGAAGGGCAATGACAATGAAAAGAAGGAAGGAGGGAGGATTGAATGGCAAGGCGAGGAAGGATGGAGGGGGAATTGGAGGAGCTGCTTTATTACATCCGTGATATACAAACACGTCTTACAATCAGTCTCACAAGCACGATGCCTCTGTTGTTGCATCCATGTTTATTACATTTGGGAATGTAGATCAAGGATGCCATCAATGGCTTCGTGGCCATCACAATCGCATGTCTACCACTGGACCCTCCCTTGGCCCATTATTATCACTTCTACTATAGATAACACAGAATACCAACTTAAATGGTCCATGTCCCCTGGCCCATTATCATTCCTACAACAACTCATTTGGTCCGTACGTGTCATAATGTGGTAAGATTTGAGCCTATTCATAGTAATACTAGTTCACAACCATTATTTGGTTAAATGCCAAGTGTTTAGAGTATTTCCTATTGTATATAAACTGTATTTGATTAGTGTCAACTGTTTAGAGTAGTTTAAACCTCCCATGGATGATAAAAAACTTATTCTATTCTATTCTATTCTATTCTATTAATAAAGCTTTGAATGTCCATTTTATTGTATGTTGACTCCATATTTGTGATAGAATTAACATTCATGTATCTATTTAATGGTATGGAGAGCAACTGGAGAGTCAAGTCCTTGTCAAGACAAATGGGATTTATGATATGTAGGATCGAACATGAAATTGTCAATGTCAATCAAAAAGTCATTGACATATGGTTTTTTCTTGTCTCTCATGGTTTTTCTTGTTTCAGGCAATAGTTGAAGCCGTTAGGTCGTGCTAGTAACGACTCTCTAGTCTATGCCTTGCTTAACTTTAGGGCACCACATATTACTAGCAACACTGGAGTATTATGATAGAAACTTTCTAATATGCCTATCACATACACCTACATTACTTTCTAATATACCCATTACATCCACACAACTTGCCAGGCGCTGGCGCCTGACGCCTGCCTGAGGCGCTGCCTCTGAGCGCTGGCAGTGACGGATGGCGTTGGGGCGGCGGCAGTGAAGGATGGCGTCCCTGTGTGTGCCTGAGCGGATG